>JASANE010029880.1:0-56424 GCA_030248225.1 Trileptium ribeirensis
GAAGTGCGTCGCGAAAACAACAACGAACTTCCGCGTGCACCATCGGATGATGGCATTGATTTAAGCCTGCGAGCCAGTCAATTGTCTATACGCTCCGAGGAAGGAGATGGTGCTGTCGAAGGAAGCGATTTAGGCGAAGGCAGTGATAGTGGCAGTATCGCTATGGGGAGTATGCAAGAGATAAGTTCGGATCCACTGGGTGAGAATGTTCGTGGAGACCCTATCGAAGGGACGCCTTGTATGCGCCTGGGTAATTTAGGTAGCTCCACTGATACGTTGGCCGACATCTCTAGCGATATATTGGGACCCGTCGAAGAGGTGCCAAGTATGCCCTCGGGTAATTCGGGCAACCCAAATGAAACAGGTGTGATTACTGAGGAATCCGTCGAAGGGAGACCATGTATGTCCCCGGGTAATTCGGAGGACTCAGTGAGCATAACTAGTGATGACTCGGACGTGTGTATGGGACATGAGAACTTACTTAACTTTATACGAGGAGCTAACGATGAACGGGTACACCGACTCGACGAACGATTACTGGACATGTCTGGACTTTGTCTTCCCAACGATATGCCGATTGAACTTGGACGAGTTAGAGCCATAACGGACGAGGAACGTAACCGAATCCTCGGGACTGACACATTGTTCATTATGTCTACGGACCTTACCGAGACCGTCGCTTATCAATTCCCTCGCATACAATTGACCGAGGATGCGCTTAATGAGTCAACAGAGGGACTCATCCCAATTAACTTTAGAGCCAGTGAAATCAATGCTGACTTTGGACAACCGCTGGCGTTACAACCGCAAGCTCTCTTTTATAGGAGAGTAATAACTGTAATGGAACAACTGAACAATTTAAGCCGACTTTTCGAGCTCCGCTTTGAAGGTAGCACTCGCCCTACCTTGCAGCGAGATGCTGCCATGCTAAGCAGTATATTAGGCATGGCTTCTCCAATTGGGCATTGCATGACAGGAATGTATCTTGGTCCCGTAACTCTTGCTTCGTTGGAATCATTCATAGATCTGGTGGGCCAATGCGTGAATGGCCACACGCTCCAGCAGGTTATTGAGAGAGAATTCGAGGCGGAGTTGAGTAGGAACCCGGTATGCCGACAGTGCCAGGAACGCCACATAAGAAATCCACGAGATATACGGCTAAGTTGTTACTTTTACGGTCAACGAGGAAGATGGACTTACGACGGTACGCTGAGTACTGCGTGCGCGTCCATCCTCCCGGATGGGTACATCGCACCGCACTGGCCTTTCTACGTTGGAATTCAGTCAGCCCGAATGCAGAAGACTTTCCGCGAGGCGAACCTCGAGTTACATGACCTCTTATGCGAGGCGCCTTACTTGATAGAATTCATTTATCGGAACCAAGACACACGAGGTGTTCCGATCAACTCCTTTGTCGACCATGCAATGGACAATATGGAATTTGACGACGAAACTCACCGACTTGCTCGACTAGTGCTGCTAGGTGCACGCTTGAGACTTTTGCGACGCCCCGACATTGCTGCACTACTTGAGACGGAGGGAAACACATCAGTCGGACTAAAGATAGGTAGAGACCGCCTAATCTCGGAACTATGCTTGTTTCCGGACGATGCCACCAACTGTTCCGTCCCGAATTTGGACGAACGACTAAACACGGCGCTAGCCGCTTATCTCGAGTCATCCGAAGACGAGTCGGAGGACACCTCCGATGGTGACTCCGCCCAGCAGGAAAGCACCACTGAGTCGAGTGACACGGAAATGAGTGATGAGGAAAGTAAAAGCGACATTTCGGAACAAATCGCAAATAAAGAGACCATAAGGGAACCCAATCGAAACGAGGTACGATCCCCTTCACCGAGTCTTAGTAATGGCCTCGGCCATCCATCAGGTATGTGGAGGGTCTGTACAATCCTATTATTACTTTGGCTCTCAGCGCTTAGCTCTACACGCGCCACGCTTTCCCCATTTAGCGATTCAATCTCGCGCTTAGGTGCTTTTGTCAATCGACAAGTAGGAGTGGTCATCGAGCCACAGGGCTTGGTGGTCACCTCTGACCAGACCACGCATCTGCCAGTGGTATTGCAGTTATCACTTCGCGATTGGGAACGCAAGTCCGATCCTTACGTGAGTAAGTTCTGCCCGCCTTATGAAGCAAACGGAAAATGTCGCGCCGACTGCTGTCGAAAGGTCAACTGCACTGAATATCCACAGCTACATAAGACCTTAAGAGCTTTGGAAAGTGAGTTGGACGACGCCTACCATGGCGTGCTGGACACCAACTATTACTCGCTACTCGTGCATTCTTTCTGTGTCGCAAACGAGCAACTGTGTGACCTCACGCCCAAACGGGAAAAGCGCTTTGCTAGCTTGATTGCCGCCGCCGCGGGAGCTGTCTCAGGTTTCTTAGGCCTGGGAATGGCTTTCTCCAATGGAGTACACATTAACAATGTGCGCCAACAGGTAACCGTTCTCGAGAAATTCATGCGTGAGACCAACGATGTCTCCTTCCGAAACACTAAAGCCATAAGGCAACTCACCCGAGCAAACGAGGACATCTACGCATTCCTGCACCATAGCATGCAAGAGGTGGTCTCTATGATAGAACAGGTTAGGTGTGCCGATCAGAAAGAGATCGCACACGTGCACCACCAGTTAATAGATCATATCCTTCGAGCCAATATGCGCTCGTCGGTACAGGCTATAATGGAGTCCATGCTTAACGGCGAATTATCCCCTGCCGTTATCGACGTCGTCATGCTACGACGGTTATTTTCCATGGATCCACGCATTTCCAAGACTATCCTTATGCGCGAGCCTAGCCTCGCCTATCAGTTTGGTCGCGTCATGCCTGTCAGCGTAGACTTAACAGCGTTTCGATTTGGATTCATTCTGCAACTACCATTGCCAATGCGCAATGACGTCCGGCCGTATTTTCGGATCTATAACACCGGCTGGAACGCACCTGCCACGCAAACGCAGCTGAGATTACCGCTCCCTCAATACGCCGCCCGTTTGGGGCACATTCGCTTCGAATCACTAAATTTGGGAGCATGCAAGCAGAGACCAGGAATCGCTTTCTGTGAACCACACGCGCTGATAACGGATCATAGCACTAACTGCTTAGAATGGATTATTGCAGGTGAACATGTGCCTGAGACCATAAAACATACATGCAGCAACCGCTCGCTAATAGGTCCACTTACCAACGACACGTCTGTACACACAACTATACAAGGAGTATTGATTCGGACTAGTGAACCTGAGGTCATACTGACAAATCGTAGACAACTAGCTCACGTTACTTTGGGTAAGTCGATAAAAGTACCGCCAAATGGAGTGTTATGGTTTCCACACGGAAACTACACTCAGTTGGTTATAGGATCAATAGTGCTCACTAGCATGTTGAAACCCGAAAAGATTACAATAAAACTCGGACCGAATATCACTATTGACCGGCTATCCGGTATCAAACTAAGACCTTTGACATGGGACTCACTTGACAACGCCAAAGCTATAAATTTGCGGGTTGCGCAGATAGCTAAAGATCAGGTACGTAGGGTGGTTAATCTCCCCGCTGTGGAGTACACGGGATTCTTACCCTACTTCCTCATCACCGTCGTAGTTGGACTGATCAGTTTAATCTATATTATGACTAAATGCAAGGTCCCACCTAAGTACGGATATTACATTCCCCGATGGTTCCCATGTCGTGGACGACTAATCAAAACTGATAGTAAGCCTAGAAAAGTGATTAGATGGACTAGAGCGAGACCCCAAATACCGAGTGCCCCACCCGAGGAAGACGACTTCCCTCATACAGACAGGACTTCGCCGACCGAGGTCACGGTTGGGCCTTCGGGAACGCCGCGCGTGTCCGTAGCGTCCAGCCGTGCCCCACGTCGTTCTAACCGACTACTAACATCACGTAACTCTTCCGAGGAGGAACTTGTTTTCATCGAAGACGATGAACTATTTGTCGCTCCTACTCGCGACTTACGTCGTGGACCTCGCCAAGGCGTGTTCACTAGACAATTAAACGCTATGAACGCAGGTAATACTCCACTACTTATTAACGCAACAATACTTGGTACCCCAGTTATGACACTAGTTGACACTGGAGCTGACGTCTCAATTATGTCCCAAGCCCTAGCCGCTCGATTAGGACTAGTTCCCCGCGACACGACCACTACCCGCATAGTGTCGGCTACACAACAGGAATTAACAATCAGCGGAGTAGTAAAAGCGCCGATCACCATAGGATCGTTAAGTACACCGTGCGATTTTCAAGTAACAACAGACACTCCGTACGAATGTATTCTGGGCACCGACTTTATGGCCCTACTACCATATGTCGCCATCAACTTTAAAGATCGTTGCCTGGATCTATCTAACGGAACTGAGAACTGCTCGGCACCTTTCGCCGACCAAGGGGACTACCGACCGCCAGTCATCAACGTGGTAACTAGGAAATACACTCAAGTACCACCGAACACTGAATTATTTATAAACGCCATCCCGGAAATCACTCAACCACCGACAGGTCAAGCCTTATTTGTGCCTGACCCCTTTATTAGGGACGTTGCTATCGCTCACTCTCTGGTACTCACTGGCCAACGCATGATACCAATAGCACTAATGAACTTTGGGAATTTTCCCGTCGCCATACACGCTGGACAGACAATAGGACATATCGAGATGCTTGAGGACAATGAGGTCGAATTCTTGTATGACAGTAACAAGCGCCTGCTACAGCTGGATCCTCCGAAACGCACGAAGCAATGCAACAATATTGGAGTTACACGAGACAATGTTGTCCAAATTATAAGTGAACAAAAGAAGACCATTGACACCGAACGATCCATACAAGTCTTGAGCAAAATTGACTTTGGACAAACGACCCTAAATCCCTTCGAACTCAAACAGTTGAAAACAACTATCTCTGAAAATGCAGACATATTTAGTGTACACCCGTTTGACCTCGGCAGATGCGGTGTGCACCAACACAGAATAGTCACAGGAGACGCAAGGCCCATCAAACAGGTACCCTATCGTTTAGCACACTCATTGCGAGAGCCCTTGCGCGAAGAACTAAATAACATGGTAGAAGCGGGTTTGATAACGCCATCAGATTCACCTTGGGGTTCTCCCATAGTGTACGTCACCAAAAGTGACGGTACCTTACGGTTATGTGTCGACTTTCGTAAGCTCAATGTAGTTGCAGAGCGAGACTTATACCCGTTACCCCGTATAGACGACATCTTGGGATGTCTCAGAAACACCAAATTCATGTCCAGTTTAGATCTTAACAAAGGTTTCTGGCAACTAGAATTGGACCCCGAGACCAAGGAGAAAACCTCCTTCGTCACCGTCCACGGACAGTATGAATATAACGTTCTGCCATTCGGACTGAATTCTTCACCAGGCGCCTTTCAAAGGTGTATGTCAATCATACTAAAGGGTCTAGAATGGGAACGATGCCTCATCTACATAGACGACATATTGGTCTTTTCACCCACATTTGAACAACACCTAGCGGACTTAATAACCGTATTTGACAGATTCCGCAAGGCGAATCTCAAATTAAAACCTTCGAAATGCCAATTTGGACAGAAACAATTAAAATACTTGGGCCACATCATCAGTTCAGAGGGAGTTAAACCCGATCCTGAGAAAACCGCCGCGATCGACAATTATAAACGACCGGAGACTCTCAAGCAGTTACAAAGTTTCCTAGGACTTGTAGGATATTATCATAAATTCATACCACACTATTCTGAAATTTGCGAACCGCTCAACGCACTCCGACGAAAGGACAGCGAATTTAAATGGACACCGCAATGCGAGGAGGCATTCGGAAAACTGCGTAAGGCATTGGTACAAGAACCACTTCTCATATACCCGGACTTTTCTAAACCTTTCATACTCCAAACGGACGCTTCAGGATATGCCCTAGGAGCTGTGCTTTCACAAAAGACCGACAAAGGGACACTACCTATCGCCTACGCGAGTAAATCACTTGTGGACTACCAACGACGATACCCCGCCATAGAGACTGAGGCTCTCGCCATTAGATGGGCCGCCTTACACTTTCGACACTACTTACTTGGACACGAATTTCACGTCGAAACTGACCACAAGCCACTCAAAGCACTATTCGAGAGACCGCCGCGAAACTCGCGACTAGCTCAATGGCGTAATGAATTACTGATGGAATTCGGTGGTTTTAACATCGAATATCGACCAGGCAAGGCAAATGCCAACGCAGACGGACTTTCACGCGATCCCCGACATGACGTGGAGTTTTCTTACTCATCGGACGAAGCCGAACAGGACGAACAGGACCATCCTCGAATGGTTGCCGTCGCTGTTAAAGGACAGGACCGCGGTAAAGGCAAAGCTCCAGCTAAACCACCCCGACGATTTCCCACCGAAGAAATTTGGAAGAGACTTACTCGACAACTCTTGGGACTTCCACCGGACGCCCCCGTCACCTTACCACCCGACTACGTCAGGGAACGCTTCTATCGTATGTTTGGAGGATCTGATTATGACCCTCTCCCGGATCCAACGCAATTTATCTTCTGCGGAGACATAGACGACCCATGGCCCGAAGGAGTTGAGATCCCAGGGAGACGGACGACTGCCCCAGGACCGCCAGAATCCATTGATAACCCGACCCACGGTCCCCCTGCAGCACCCGAACCACCCGCCAGACCCCCACAGCCTCAAGAACCCCCGACCGCTCCGACACCGCCTGCTCCAATCGCGGCGAGTGAAAGCTCGATCCGTGCCACGGCTGGTACACCTGAACCCGCTAGACCACAGACGCTACCGACAACCGCTAGACAGAGATATGGAGGATTACCCGAAGTAGAAGAATTTGACACATTAATTAAGGTTGCTTATGCATGTGGACCACGAATACAATTGCAACGCCCTGAACAGGTCTACGACACTGGAGAACACATATACTTACCACACTTTCAACAATACGAAGGGAGGAACCTTCTCAATTACCTACCATACATTCAACGAAGAGATAAACAATTTGGTCCTATTTGGTGGTATTTACACACTCGACAGTCGCCCGCCGACGGTAAGGCAGCGACTGCCCTCAAATTGGAAGCCCATCATTACAGGCTTTGCCCCGACACTGCTATTCTATACTTGCATCCCATAATGCCAAACGACCACAGACCTAAACTATGCGTACCTAGACTACTCATTCGACAGATACTCAAACACGAACACGACACATTATTTGGTGGACATCCAGGTAGAGATCGTCTGCTGAGCAAACTCAAGCAATTCTACTACTGGGAAACCATGGGTAAGGACGTGGACGAATATGTTAAGCGATGTGTACTCTGCCAACGATCACGCAACCTACCTCAAAATGTTCGAGCCGCGCTCGGAGAGAACCCGTTGGCTAGTGCGCCCATGCATCGCATGTTTGTCGACATACTGGACACTCGGGTGTTATCCCGCAACGGAAACAGGTACGTAATTGCCTTTATCGACCAGTTCACAAAACTAGTAATCGCCGCTGCGTTGCCGGACCAAACCGCCAAAAGCGTAGCTAAGGTCTTCGTCGAAGACGTGGTGTGCCGCTATGGCGCACCCGAAGAACTAGTCTCAGACCGAGGCGGATGTTTCGTCTCCGAAGTAATGGAAGCCTTGTGCGCTAGACTACATACATTTAAACGCGAAACGCTCAGTTACAACCCGAAGGCAAACGGAGAAATCGAACGTTTTAACCGTACACTACTATTCCTCCTAAGAGTAGCATTACCTGAAAAGGACCATACTACATGGGACGAAGTCCTGCCGTATTGCATCATGTCCTACAATTCAGCAGTACACGCTTCCACGCACTACCCACCATTCATGCTCATGCACGGATTCCAACCCCGAGTACCGGGTGGAATCGAAACACAAACTGATTGGGGACGCTACCCCGGAGCAGAAGCATACCGCGCTAATGTACAACGGTGGTTAGCTACCATTAGGGATCGAGCCTATCGATCTATGCAATCCGCTCGGGAATACCGAAAACGCTATTACAATCGCAAGATAAAGGTCCCCGACTACCGTGTTAATGACCATGTATGGGTCTATCGATACTACACGACACCAGGACTATCGCGCAAATTAGAACGCCGATGGTGCGGACCATATCAGATCACTAAAATAATGCTGCCTTGCATCTGTGTTAAGCTCCCCGGACAACCTAATGCGTCCGATCATGTGGTCCACATCAATCGTACCAAGCCATGCTATCGCCCGCTAAGCAGCTTCCCTGACATGGCCGATTTGCTCAAAGCCGTTCCTCCCGCATACATTGAGGCTGCACTACAGGAACCTGGAGAAACTATCCTCGCTGACAAATATTTCGCTAGAGAATTACAGGCTGCAGACCCAGAAGCAGTCGACCGGTTGCGCCAGGAGATTGATGGTGCCTCCGACGTCGCTAGTGTAGAAATTGGAGAACCTAACTTAGAATACACGCAAGCTCAGGCAGATATACACCGCGCCGCAGTAGAACAGTTGACCATTCAAGCCCAAGACTCCTCCGGAGCCCCGCAACAAAATAGGCTTCCCCTCTGTGACCCTGACAGAACCCCGGACACCGAATGGCCCGCTATATCACAGGAACTCGCAACCCAGGACTCCGCTAAGTTACCATACGCACTGGATAAACCACCAGGTACTTTCTCGCCTGAGTATGGACAACACACCGCCCCAGTAACCCTACGAGAGCAGGAACGAGCCGTTCGGACTGATGAGGCTACAAGGCCTCTAAAGGTAAAACGATTAGACCCCGAACGCGCACTGCGACCATTCAATGCAAACGACCTCGGTCTTGTGGAATTACTCGCTTCACAGGACCCGGACGAAGACTCGCCTCACACTCCAGAACAAGCAACATCCCCAACGTCAGCCATCGAGCATGCAGTCCAAACTTCGCCCCTCACGCCTGTAAAACACCGAGCCGCAATCGCCACTCAAACATCTCGCAGTCCTCAGACACAACGCCTAATGACCGAATCAGACCAGCCAGTACCACCATACTACACCTATTATGAGCATTCAGCGTCTTACGAACAACCCTATTCCATGCCTCGTCAAGCATATTCCGCCCCACCTACACCATTCCCACACACTCCCCTGATGCCACTAGGCTTTGAAGCCACTATAGAGGACTACGTCCCAGACGAATGGATCACACCACATTACACCCCTCCTAGACCACAACCCGCACAGTCCGTCCCAGCAACCAGCCAACCTCTACCAGAACCCGCGCCAACACCGAAACCTAAGCCTAAACCACGACGAAAACCAACTAAGGTTCCTGCGCCAACTAGTGAACAAGCGTCATCCATAAGCTCAGAAACCACCTCACCGGAAACAACCGATTTTCCGACACCGCCTCAACGATGGATAATCCCACCACTGCTATCACCCTTGCAGGAACGGGGAACCAAAGATCCACAGGTACCATCCTTTGGTCGATGGACCACCCGAAGACAAAACGAACTAGCACAATGGGAATGGGAAATGCAGGAAATAAGAAGGAAACGAGAGGAAGCCGCCCGTGCCCGAGGAGAAATACAGGATGCAACTGAATTAATGGAGTACTTAAGAGGATCTCCTATACAATACATTCCCTCGGAAGACCAAGTAGCTGCCGACGGGATTGTAGAAGAATTTATTGAGAGTTTAGCTCGACAACGAGAAGCAAGTAAACAACGTCGACCTTCCGAGTCTTCGGAAGGCGGTGGATCGAAACGAGTACGATCACGAACTTTAGACAAGGACGATGAGACAATATCAACCATTGGCGAATCAACCAAAGGCTCCTCTACCGGGAGGAAGGGAAGAGCGCCGCCGCGTAGCGCTCCCTCCACCCTCAAGGGAGTTCTTACTCGACCATCACGCGCCAAACCACGCCGACAAAGCCCAGCTAGAGCCCAATCACAAGTTAATTGGGAAGACGAAGAGGATGAGATACCTCTTAGTCAACTTTTACCGGGACCCCGACGAAGGCCCCACTTTGAACTCGATCCTCCAACTGAGGAAAGCGAGGGATCTCCTGAGATGGGACCCTCTGCACCCGAGGTTAAAGAAAGGGAAGAAACCCCTCAACCTACTCGCCGACAACCACATAGGCAAGCCAGGGACCGTTGTCGTTGGTATGAAGAATACATACCATACGGAGAAGAAGCCCGGGTCGTAATACCACGTTTGGACACCCGACGATTGGAACCCAAAATTACGACACCAGCACGACGGACTATACCCCTCGCTCCACCGACTCGACATCGTGACCCCGTTATGCCGATGGATTACCCATCTGGTAGTGCTCGTGCACGGCACGAGATGTTTGAACCTTTTAGGGACATCTTTGATGAACAGGACATCGAGGACATGTTATCCGCACATCCCGACTTGGAACCCGACGAGGACAGTGGACAAAGACAATTACGACCCGAAGATATCGGACTAGAAGTGGTCCGACCTCCGAGACAACCGCCTCGCGAGCGACGGTTGTAACGTTTAAATCACTCGAGAAACACCCCAGAAGACTCGAGCTCCCGCCTCCAAACTCCCTCAAGAGCCGCCACTAATGGCGATGAATACTATTGCAGGAACAACCAAGTCAAAGAACTCAACGACATGGAACAAATTCCGCAACCTCGAGTGCCGTACTACACCATCAATTATGATGCGCCGATGGAAACGTTCCTGTCCAAAGGTACACATTGGCCAGAACTCTCCAACATGGCTCCGTTAGGCCAAACCGTCACCCAATACCCCATCGAATATACATCGACGGAGCAAGGATACCAGCTCCTCGTCACGTATTTGTTCGACGAGGAGCAAGCAAAACAAGACATTTCGGACTTGAAACTGGGAGCTCGAGATGTCAAGGCCATCTCCCGTAGGAACAAACAAAAGTTCCTAGACTCAAAAACAACCGAGCGCCTCCGCCCAGTACTCCCTCACCTTATGCGGACGGTGCTCCTGGAAAAATTCAAAATACCTCGATTCAGGGACGCCCTGCTAGCCACCGGATTTGCCCAATTGCTCGAGGCAAATAGGTCCGATTCCTTTTGGGGAATTGGCCTAGGACCGGAGGACATCAAGTTCGGTAAACGGCCGCGACCATGTCACAATGTCATGGGCCGCTTATTGGAGGAAATACGAACTTTCCTCCGTCATAACGTTGCCTCCTGGCCGACTGTTTTGATTTTGGGCGACTCACTAGCAGCGCCATTGGTCAATATGGCCGCTTCGCATGGATGGTTCGCCATGGCGTGGCCAGGAGCCACCATGCAATTTCTAGTCCGGCTAGCAACGTGCATCGCCACGCCACAAACCAGGACCATAATGATCCTTGGCGGATATAAAGCAGCCCTACGGTCGAAGCCACATGAAGGTCGTTTGTTGGACACGCCCAGTAAGGTCATGCGTCGAGTGCGCCGATATATATGCTCATTCGACTACCTGCTCAGTGATGGAGCCCGAGCAATTATCGCTCCGCCTCCACCACACTGGGACATCGGACTGGACAACACCATTGAATGGCACGACGAATTCACCCAAATCTTCCAAGACATAAAATGGCAGCTCCCCGACCGACTACAAAAATCGTCGATGCCGAACTACCCGACCGAACTAACCGAAGCAGGCACTTGGGAAACCAATACCGACGGCGACGAAGTTGCGGAACCCCGCATTGCTGAACCCTACATCGGACACTTTCGCAAATGGGTCCAACAGAACCTAGTACCCAATAACTGGGAGTAAAACAGTACGAAGGGAATCTCCATAGGACAAGGTAACCACTAACTAGCGGAGGAAAATTTTTTGTGAAGTTGAAAAAGGAACTGTTAGGAACATATAGGGCAAACCCGAAATGTTCGTACCACATAACGTTGTTGTAATATAGTGACCATGTACAGTTAAAATATATATATGTGAATGTCGTATTTAGCCACCTATGTGGCGCCTATATTGTCTGGTATACCTGTCTGTTTAAATGTATGTACCATGGCACCAAGGCAAGAATAATCATACAGAACTTCTGACCAGGCAAAATTCTTTTAAAATATAGTGCAAAGTCCCCTTGGCCCTTTATAAAATATAAGAGGAGGACTTTTCAGGATTTTTCAGAATATAGAAACTAGCAGGAACCAAGGAGGACTCGTTGGAAATAGACCTAAATTTGCACCGAATAACATATTTTGAGCAATTTAATAGGCCCGGACCACGGTGTATGGTCAATAAGACATCTCGACGATAATATAAATTAAACTAGGAAACCGGAATTTTCAAGTACCACATCTCATCAGGTTATCTACATATATGGACTAATTTATTATTGGGTCGTAGAGTATAGGTCATTTTCCAAAACCAGACACGAGCTTTTGAAAGGGGTCTTAGTCATCGCTCCCAACCCGAGTAATTAAGTCCGAAAATTTCTATTTAAAAATATAAGAGATGTAACAGGCTCGTTCCGGCCCGTTACGTTTATTTTTCATGATTTCGGCGTCAAAAGTGCTTGGACGCACCTTAAATCGAACCAGACACAGTTACGGGAACAAAGTTTTCAGGTGTTGCCGGGTGCCATGGTCGTTAGTAATTGTTTTGGTAATATTGCTGTATTGATGTATCTATGCCGTTATAAGTGTGTTTTGCCATTATTTTATGCCCTTGCATATTTCGTGATAATTGCGTATTATGTAGGAAGGAGTCACGCAGGTACCCAGGACGTTTGACTACGGCGAAGGTTCAAATTTAGAAGAAAACAGGAGAGAGCCTTTAACTGGCGCTAAAATAAGGAGTGTGAACGGAACTCGACCGGTTCCCCCATTTCCCTATTGGAAATTCAAAATTTAGACCGTCCGGGAATAGGAGGCCTTTGACAATCTAAGGGGAAGGGAAGTGATCAGAATCAAGACCATCAAGTTTACCTGGTTTGAGCGAACCAGGGCTTAATGGTCGCAAAAGTAAGCTGAAACAAATGGGTTACGGTAGTTTCCGATTATTCGGAAATCACGGACCTCGGGCCTGTTTATCGGCCCGTAACCGTCCAACGGTTCAGATTTACCGGGAATGCCCCGAGTACTTTTCGGTAGAGAATTTTCAGGGCTCTCGAACGAGCCCAAGACATCGCAAATCGCTGGAGGATTTCACGAGATACCCTGGGGACAAATAGGCAAACATTCAATCAACAGCCAATACTTACGCTAGGTTTGGTTGGTGACCATGGTCCCGAGTGGACCTGATATAGGCATATATGAATATATAGTTATGTATATATATGTAGATATGTGTGTGCTGCCCGATCTTTGTGCCTCGGTATATCTATTTTCCCGCCCCCACCGTATCAGAACTTTCATTTTTATAACATCCGTTGACGCCCAAAATTGCCTGACCCGCACCCTAACAACTGGTTTTTCTGGTGACCATCGGATCATTGATTGAAAGTATGCGTGTTTCTAAGTACTGTATCCATTCAGGCATCTGACGAGACCAGGCGGGTCTCGATTTGACCAGTCCTCCCGCTGCCATATAGCTTACTTCCTTGTTTCATAATGTACCACGAAAATTCAACATAAAATTCCTTCGGTTTGTACCAACTCCGTATTTGACCACAGACCCTAAACGTGCCCATGCGACCCCTCATTTTATTTGTCTGCTCCTGGCGAGCACAACGATATCCGGCGGGTCTTTGTCCGCCTTCGCGTTAGCCTCTTATGACCGATAATTTGCCCCCCCAAATTGGCATACCGACTGCAAGTGGGTACAGACCGACCGAAAATTTAACCCCAACTCAAAGGTAGGCATAATGCCCCTCATTGCATTCGTCGCGTCGAGACATCTTCAACGATGCCCGGCGGGTCTCCATCCGTCGCCCCGTTAACCCGGGAGAGCCGAAAATGCGCCCCCACTTTTTGCTAAAACTCTCTTTAACGGCCTTCGACCGTCGTGATTCTAGTGCACCCCTACCCGCTGCCGTTAAGGTAGGGAAAACACCCCTTGTTTGAATCGCCTTTTCAAGGCGAGCTCAACGATGCCCGGCGGGCGTCGCTCCGCCCAACCGTTAGAGCGGGAGAGCCCGCTGAAACCCCGTATGCTAATATATGTCAGAACCCAAAATTGGGTCCTGACCCGCCACTGCGTCTAACCCCCTCGTGTTTGGTATCATTCGGCCCCGTTTTTCGTCCTGGGACCGAATTTCGCCCCAGCCCCTCGAAATGCCCTCAGGAACCCCCTGTCCCGACACCCTTCCCGTGCCTTTCTTTTTCGTTCTTCTTTTTCCTTTTCCACTCTCCTTAACCGACTTCTTTTGGTCGGTTGTCGTCGTTGCCGTCGCCATGTGTGTGTGTGTGTGTGTGTGTGTGTGTGTATGTGTTGTTGCTGTTGTTGTTGTTGTTGTTGTGGTTGCTGTGCTGTTGTGTTGATGTTGTTATTGTCGTTGTTGTGGTTCTGCGTGTTTCTAGTGTGAACTTGAGCGACCTTTCTGTCGCTCAGGTCGCCTGTGTGTCTCATGTGTAATGTGTGCTCATGAGTATTGTATGTATATGTGTTTGTGGATATAGATACATGTAAATATGTAGAGATATGTATGTATATATATATATATATATCTATATATACATATAGTATGTAAAAGGACACAAAAAAACGGGACAGACGAGGACGGACATGTAAAATTTTCTTAAATTTGTGAGTTTTACGGACGGACTGGACGCTTAGGAATAGGACTAACGGGGGGTAGGTTTAGGGCCCTCCCGTGGGTTCCGGGAGTTCCTGAATAGGACCCCGGATAGTTCAGAGAATACGTAGGAATGTGCTGCGTCCCAGGTCGCGAAATCAGCTCATTCCCGTCTTAGGTTTCCCCCCCTTCGGGACGTCTAAAGACGTCCTGTCGGGATATTTGAAAAGCCATTAGCGTGGAATGCTAGGAATGTTTGGCTTTATCTTGTAAGCCAACATATAAACGTGCAATGTTAGCACGTTTATCCATGGATAGGGTGGTAAAATTTAGCCCCAGATGCCCTCCAAATAAGCTTAATTAAGTGATGGATGAGGCAGCTAACTCGCTAAATAGCAGAAATTTGGCTTTAAATCGGCGAGTTAGCTGGGGGAAATTTGATGGATGAGAACCAGAACGCGGAAGAGACATATCCAAGCTTATTCCAAGTACTTTATAACGGGAAAAGATTTAAAATTTTGAAATTTGACGGGTGACCCAACCATTTTTGTAGAACAGTTGGGGTTTTAACAGTCGATTTAGGATTAAGTAATGAGCTTAAGTGATCTGAGTAATGATCTCCAAATATATTCTTGACATAACTTTTGGAGGTTACATCAGAGTTTCAGCTAAAAAAGCACAGATGGTCGACCTCCGAGTAATCGGAGGGTTCAAATTTGATGTCGGCGATTTCGATTGAAGCCGACTCTCTCTAACGGGATCCCAGGGTTTACGATAGCTGTCAAAATCAAAATCTTGGGAATTTTTCGATTGGGCGCCCGGGTTTGACCTCGAAAAAGTGGGCGTCAAAAGATCGTCGCCGATTGGATGGCGACAAAATCGCCATGCTTCAACACAGCAGAAAATTTTGAAGCGACGACTACCGCGTCGTCTCTTCGAATCAGTTTGACTTCGGCAGCGCGGAGTTCGGTCGACTCTACTGACCGGCTCCGACGCTTGAGTTTTCTAGTACAGTTTTGTAATGTTTATTCGCTTTCTTGTGCTTTTTGTTCTTTGGGTTTGGAATGGAAACCGGCGATCGGAGGACCCGCGCAGACACCTTACGTCTCGCGGAAGGGGACTAGCAGTTGCTGTCCCGGACCGAACCTTGTAAGTCAGCAAGTAAACCAGGCGTATGGGGGTTTATTTTCCCCAGATCACAATGTAACAGACCATCGAAGTTTACTTAGTCGGAGTACGATTTTAGTTTCTGTAGTTGACTGGACGCCCGTCGGAGGACGTCTTGTTTACCCACGTTAGACTGTCACACTTTTACATGGCCCTTGACAAACCTCCTCTAGTCGAGTTCTGTTTTGGACGCTTCGAGCGATTGCACGGAGGGTACGAAATTATAGGCACCACAGTCGAAGTCATTCCGATTCCCCGTGGTCATAGGTAAGACAAATCAAATGGACGCCTCTCGTCCATGCTTTTTCATGACTTCTCGCTTTTGAGTTAGGGCTGTCGAATTTTCCTGAGCTGACCACGGTAAAACTTTACCACGAAATCATAAGGATTCGCTTGTTCGCTTGTTTCTGATTAGGCTTATGGTTTACAAAATTACAGTTCAGTAGACCGTTCGATGCTCATGCCGCTGCTTGAGCTCGGACTGACGTTGCAGTTAGGGACGGAGGATTAGCCTCTGTCGGGCTTTAGAAAGCCCTAAAATTTATTTTGTCAGTTGAGTTAAGAAAATTTGAGGAAATACAAAAGACTGAACAAATTCTAGGCGACTTCAGCGTGAGCATAAGGTATTGGCACTCCGCAAGGAGCGAGTTTAATACGGCGTTTACACGATTTGGCAAGTATTTGATTTGTGCACCATTAGGACGGTTAATACCAGCTTTACATAAGGTTTAACTCCTGACTTCGTGAGTCTTCGAGAGCCCCTCAGGACCGAATTTACTAGGCGCTCGCTCCGCGAGATTTGCTCCGAAATCGGATCGGCCCGATTGCGAAATTTACTAACGTTGAACATAAAACGCTTACGTGGTTAAGCCTAATGGTAGGACGTCGGATACTACTAGCTCTCAAAAGGAACCAACGGCCTGGAAAATTGCCCAGAATCGGCCACCTGAAACTCTTCCAAAAGCACGTTAGAGTGCTCAGAGCTCAAAACGAAATTACTATACTCTCATTTCACTAAAGGAAAACCGCGACCTTTCGCGAATCGTTTTGACCTCAGCCCGAGCAAGTGCAAAACCCCGTTTTCTTTTTGGAGCGACTTGATCGCTGAGTTTAAGCAGTTTTTATTTTTATCCCTGGTTGCCCGTTAGGCTATGTACTATGTATGCCCCGATTCAGCTTTTGCACTCTTTCTCTCTCCTTTTTCATTTTCCCCCGTTAGGTTTAGATCCTGCACGGAGAATTTAAGTCCGCTGCAGATTTTTCCGTATTATCCACTCGACTATCGAGTTCTGACAAAATTTAATAAAATTTTGGTGATAACTCAACTGCACAATTTCGACAGTGCAGTTGAGACACTGTACAATTTCGATGTGTACAGTGCAATAAGGCAATAGGATAAGCGATAGAGAGAGGACGGCAAGACAAAGAAAAAGCAACAAGGGAAACGAAAGAAACCAAAGAAACAAAGCAAGAAAACAGGAAAGAAAGGCACCAACTGAAACAACCCCCAAAGCAACCAACCCCAACCCACCCTAGGCGAAACGAGTCTCAGTTGTGGGACGGGCACGAAAGTATGTCAAAACAGTTAAAAGTGCGGCCTCGGTCGCCTAGGAAATCGCTAGGGATAACAATTGCTCGTGCCTCCCGTCCATGTAGGCGATCGGAATAGTAGCCAGGAGTACCTCCTGATATAACATAGTTCAAGGGCTACTCAGCCACCAAAATCGGCCGCGTCACTACCGGCATACCGGTTATCGATTATAAGGGCCCAGGATAGCCGAATTCCCAGCTGGACTATTCAAGTTGTTGAGACAACAGCAAATGCAGGATTAACAAAGAACCTGGCCTCAGGATGGAATGAGAGGAGTGACTTGTTAGAGACGCTAGGCAGCATCTGTAAGACGGGAAATGCACGCGGACCGCATTTTATCTTTGGACCGAGATGTAGGCGACTCGTTGATTAAACCGTGACTGATAGTTTTTTTATTGACATTTATAAGTCATCATTTGCCTGGACAATGTTATGCCGTGTACCATATTTGATTTTATTACCATGATTAAGTTTTATTTTGTACGGTAGGCCCCTGCTTTCTCCGCACCCGAACTCATGCCCGGTCATTGCTACACCGAGACCCCTCCCTTCCCCGCATGGCTCGAATTGCAGGCATCGCCGCACGTTGTTGAGAGCGAACTTCGAAGCACGCCAGACGCATAGCCCGAGCGACAACTGACTTAGTTAATGTTCGACGTGGAACGCCTCGGATATATATATAGATTCTGGTCCGGCCCAGCCGGGAACGCCCTCGCTCGCGCCTCTCCCTCCTCCTTCGCATTAGACACGGGGACGAATACTCGGACGGGTAGCGTATTACTGTCATCGTTTGTAAACTACACGTGTACTTTACCCAATGCCCATTATTAATTGACTTTGTACTTCATTTGTGAATAAATTGTTGAAAATCAAGTGACGTGCCCGTGTTATTGGATTCTTAGCGTGATAAGGACGTCCAATTGGACGGGCCGACCCTTCGTGCCACGGCTTGCGGACGAGAATACCCCAAGCCCTGACACGAGCGGTCCGCCACCATTATTGACCTGCTAGAGTGATGGTATTGCAGCGAGAATGGTCCAACGAATTACTTATGAATTTTATTGCCTTAATAGTTACACTCGGTCGGAAGATAAAATTTTATTGGAAAACGTTACCTCTAGATATCTACGCACTCAGGAGATCAAGTTGTAAGCTAGAACAGCCGACGTTAAACGTTTCAGGGTCCGTCGGAACCCTGTGGGGGCCATATGGCTACAACAGATTAAGTGTTCTGCTGAGGATAAACTAGGTGAAACTTAAAATTTAAATCGTAAAGCTAAATTATCACGCATTTCACTTCAAATCCCGCTAGATAAAGCAACTTCCATTAGACTAGGACAGGGAATATCGGTTTGACATTATGACCTGTGAGCAGGTTTCGGTGTCAACCTCCCTGGGGGACCTCAGCGATCATACCAAAATACTAGACACGTGCGCAACCAATCGGGCGGGGTCCGAACACACCCCGTGAAGCGCGCCTGCGGCCTGCTAAGCTCCGTAACTTCTTGGGTCTGACCAAGGAAAGTGGTTAAAATTCAGGACTTAGGGTCAGCCCTTGAGGTTATGATAGCCGGGGTCGTATGGGCATGGTGTTAGGAAGTTGCGCCATGCAGCTGCGTCACCGTTATTACACAAAAGCGGCGCGCCCCGCAAAAAAAACCCCCCCCCCCCCCCCCCCCCCCCCGGCCAGCACACTGTTTATTTGTGTAATTTATTACATGCTCGTTTGTCATCAATAGTATTAAAGTGGTCAGTTAGTCGCGGCATATTCTTCCGTAAATAAACAAACTTGAAATATACTAATAACTCAGATTTAAGTAGATATGTAATTTATAAAGCCCCGCCAAACATTTAAAATTTGCGTAAACTGCATTTCCCTTAATTTAAAAAGTGAATTTTGCATCTACCGAATTTGCTGCATCTACCGAATTTTAAGTCGCTCCAGTATTTACACAATTTATTCGCTCACCACCAGACCAATAATACGTGCCTTCTGAGCAAATCATTACGGATGTATCGTGCCGCGTGCTGACCGCTTGTGCAATGAATACCTGTTGCCATCGAAGTCCTAGTTTGTCACCGTAAGGTGGGGTCGGCTTGCAGAGAAGCAGAGCTCAGCGTACTTAACTTGGTGTAATCTATTTTGTGTATCGAGGGTTCGGAAGATGAGCCCAGGTAAAATAAGTCGTTTATTGATAAAACATTAACAAAGTATTGTCATCCATATTCGAAATGTCAGCCGTGTTCCGATTAGGGAATAATTCCGCGTCACTCAAGAATAAAAGAGCCCAAAATGGTTAATTTTTATGAACAAATGCGACAAGTACTTCGGTAAATACGTTTAAGGCTACCGGTATACCAGATTGTCAAGTCACCGAATTCGACAACTGCTACCTGCACCAGATAGGCAACAACCTTATATCTTAAAAGTAAGTTAAGCATAACGGGTTCGCTTCAACCATTTGCTTCCTGAAGTAATTTGCATTTCGAGCACCGATGAACAACTATAATTTACGATTAAAGTAAGTAACGCTTGATTAAAAGTCACGCTCACTAGCCATTGAGGTACTACGGAGCTTCTGGTCACATCCTTGCGCTCCTTAGACAGCAAACACACAAAAAACAGACATAATCGCACGGTGCATGGTGAATTTGGTTGACACCGTCAGTTCGCAACGTATTTAGCTGCTGGAGAACAACTTTTGGCTTTTCAATGCTTAACAAACGTGATTTTCAGATGCTTCTGAATGTACTTCTATTGCCAGGTATAAACATATAAATGTTACTAATATAGATGAGACATTATTGTTCTGGTGTCAAGTTACGTGGCACTACGGCAGTCGCGTAAAACATTGTCTACGGTTAAAACAATAAATATTCTGTTTTATTTCGGTCCACTGATTATTTTTATTTATATTTATTATTATTATTTTTATTTTTTTATTTTATTATATTATTTTTATTTTTATATATGCTAGTATTTGGGACGTTGTTTCGGTTCATGATGAGAAAGCCACAAATCAGATAGCAAAACTTTTTTTCCTCAGGAGTAAATCAAAAACATCAATTTGGAGTGTTATACTGTAGATTCCAAACAAATCGCTCATACTTAATCCATTAAGGTTTTTCTTCACACTTTTCTGTTGAATGCTTCATTTTTGCCACTGAATCCAGGTTTTACATTGTTTTCACATTTTTCTAACTCAGCATCATAATGCTCACCGTTTACTACACAGATCTATAGCGATAATTGTGACGTTCTTTTTTCGAAATCCTATTGCTGTAACTTTCTAACAACCTTGAGGTTGCATGAGGCACACGTCTCCGATTCATGAGGACCACATTTAAGACAAAGCAAAAGACTGTCACTGTAAATGATGTCGTCGGGAAAAAGCTGTAAAGTTAAGTTTTTAATATTATAGTAGACATGACAACTTTGAAACTAATATTTTTACGGCAAGAAACAGCGGCGATTGTTTAACAAGCCACGTACCGTTACATGTCGTTCTAAAGAAACATGCTGATTCACCATTGGGTGTTGCAAGCTTAAAACAAATTTTTAAGAAGTTATGGAAATTGAAAATGTATTTGAACTATCCCAGTTATAATCCTCCCAAAACTTAAAAAATAATTGTACTGAAACACTATTTTAAGTGCCATAGTTATATCGATGTGCTTCCAGTTTATTCTTCAAACAACTTTTATGTTTTGTGTTTTTGATACGAGAACAGTAATATAATAACCTTAAGCGTTGACAATAGCATCACAGGGATCTGGAGAGGAAGACCGGCATCTCAGTTGATTTTAATAAAAAAATCTCAAAATATAATGATATTCCTGTTAAAATGCCTTCAAATGCATTGGTAGACCAGAAGTGGGGAGGGGCAGGAACCTCCCGCTTGTCACGGACTGTTGGCTTCTCTCTCAAATGATCAACCAACTGCAGGTCGCGCGATCAACATTTTAGGTGATGATAAGTTTACAAGCGATTGGATCGTTAAACGTTTTAAAACACGTTTTGTCAGGTATGAAAAACTGCTTATTACGTTTGAACAGAGGTCTGTGAACGTCAGAATTACAATATATCGTTATATCGTATACGGTAAATAATGACCTTGCTCCTGTATCGGAAATTCCTTCGCCATGAACAACTGTCCAGATGCAAGTTTTTCCGTGACCTCGCGCGAGATTCTTAATATCCTGCTACACCGCCCTTACTTGTCATAGTGCATTAATTTTACTTTTCAGTTTGTTGCTGCGTCATATCGTTCCATTAGTTAATTGAGCTATGTCTCATTTTGTCCCCGGTTCTGCGTCACAACCACATGTTTTAACAATAGTGATATTGCTCCTGTATCAGAAATCGTTCCACCATGAGCCACAGTGTAAGTGCAAGGTTTCCGCTGACCTCTGACTCGCTTCTAAATATCTTGCTACACCGACCTTACTTATAGTGCATTAATTTTACTTTTCAGTTTGTTGTTGCTGCGACATATCGTTCCATTAATTAATTGAGCTATGTCTCATTTTGTCCCCGGTTCTGCGTCACAACCACATGTTGAAACAAAGGTGATATTGCCCCTGTTTCAGAAATTATTCCGCCATGACCCACTGTCCAGGTGCAAGGTTTCCCCTGACCTCGACTCGCTTCTAAATATCCTGCTAGACCGACCTTACTTGTCACAGTGCATTAATTTTACTTTTCAGTTTGTTGTTGCTGCGTCATATCGTTCCATTAATTAATTGAGCTATGTCTCATTTTGTCCTCGGTTCTGCGTCACAACCACATGTTGAAACAAAAGTGATATTGCTCCTGTTTCAGAAATTATTCCGCCATGACCCACTATCCAGGTGCAAGGTTTCCCCTGACCTCGACTCGCTTCTAAATATCCTGCTAGACCGACCTTACTTGTCATAGTGCATTAATTTTCCTTTTCCGTTTGTTGTTGCTGCGTCATATCGTTCCATTAATTAATTGAGCTATGTCTCATTTTGTCCCCGGTTCTGCGTCAGAACCACATGTTACAACAATTAACAGACCGGCACTGTTCAACCCGCACACGATTGTCACGTGTAAAAATGCGTAATGATTGTTTTTGAAAGAAAGTCGTAAAAGATCATTTGTATTATTATTATTAGCTTTATGTTTCCAAATTCTTTTCTTTTTACACTTTTCCAAATGGCTTTTAGTCATTGTTGTAAAGACTCGTGTTCGTTTGTACAATGGTCGTAATGTTTTAAGTATGACATTGTTTTCGCCTGTATCTGAACAATGATGGCTTTAAAATCATGGTTTTATTAATTTTTTATCAAAACGCTAATACAATTAATTGGTGTATATCTATTGTATGGTAGGACTGATCGTGCCCGATTTTGGAAATTCCTGCACGTCTGGATATGTTTTAATTTCAGAATTTGATGCTTGCGCAAAGGGCAGAAGTGGGATGACGCATAAACAAGGTGTAAACGTGTGCCGCACCCCACAGCAGCTTATCTTCCCTGCTCCCACCCGCGCCTAAAGGAGCGTGAATTGGAAAAAATTC
Source organism: Trileptium ribeirensis (assembly GCA_030248225.1). Taxonomy (NCBI): domain Eukaryota; kingdom Metazoa; phylum Nematoda; class Enoplea; order Enoplida; family Thoracostomopsidae; genus Trileptium; species Trileptium ribeirensis. The sequence goes on from JASANE010029880.1 coordinate 23,027, forward strand.
AAATTGGAAAATTAAGCGGAAATTGAGCGTAAATTGAGAAAAATTGTGTGAAATTTTACCAGACACCGAAAAAAATGGACTGAAATTGGGGATAATTTTAGTAAAATTGCCAAAATTATAATCTTTAACAAAATTTCAACATTATACCCCTTGCCCTACTCTCACAACCACCCGGCCAGAACCACCTGCCCTTACTTCAGGCTATAAGCCTTGCATAAGTCGTCTGACCTTCATATACCGTTTGGGCGTCATGGTCCCATCTACTGTAGGTAATGGGCTTGTACCATTTAATTATAACCAAATAGCAAGCGCAATTACCTAATCACATACTTAGCGAAAATCATAACTTAACAACGGTTTAGCCGATGGCTCAAAATGTTGACGATGCTGCGACATAGTGCACTACACTGGATTTCTTAAATCTGCGCCTCATCCTTTTTTTACTATTAAACTAGCTTTCTTGGTTTTTTGCGTGATGTAATATATAATATATTAACTGTGACATGTTTAAATCAAAAATGGGTTAGCTGATTTTGGTGAAGTTAAATTTTATTGCAGTTGAGGTTTTGTGTGTGTGATTATGCATTTTATTAGGCGTGCTTTCATCCGTAAAAGAGAAATAATTGAAGCTGAATCATCGTTCAAAGCTGTAATCATTCAACAAATCAATTCAAGTTTTGTTCATTTCATGTAAATTATAATATATTAATTGTGACATGTTTAAATCAAAAATGGGTTAGCTGATTTTGGTGAAGTTAAATTTTATTGCAGTTGAGGTTTTGTCTGTGTGATTATGCATTTTATTAGGCGTGCTTTCATCCGTAAAAGAGAAATAATTGAAGCTGAATCATCATTCAAAGCTGTAATCATTCAACAAATCAATTCAAGTTTTGTTCATTTCATGTAAATTATAATATATTAATTGTGACATGTTTAAATAAAAAATGGGTTAGCTGATTTTGGTGAAGTTAAATTTTATTGCAGTTGAGGTTTTGTGTGTGTGTGTGATTATACATTTTATTAGGCGTGCTTTTATCCGTAAAAGTGAAATAATTGAAGCTGAATCATCATTCAAAGCTGTAATCATTCAACAAATCAATTGCATGTTTTGTATATATGAAAGAAAAGAACTTGTAATATCCTAAGATACATGAAGACTTTAGCTAGTGTCATTTTTTTAATTTAAAAAAAAATTTTTTTAATTTTGTATCGAACTTAAGGATTGCATCAAATTTCATTCTTTTCCGTTGACGCATGTATTGTTTGCCGCTGAGCTGATATTAAATTTTTTGTTCACTTAAGCGAAACTTGGCTAATATTTCTAAAGCCTTTCACTGAAATCCAGCAATGAGTTAATTTGATTCAAAACCAATCCCTCAAAAATTCTTTGGTAGCAGATATATTACTTAACTCTAAAGTTCGATCCTTAGCTAGGGCTTTCAAAAAATAAGATCTGTCGAATATTTTGTAGTCCACAGGTTGAACTTGCATTATAGTGCTAAAGAGAAGATGGCATGGCACTTGGGAAGCGCTGCCATTTGTCATTCATGAACGAATCCCAGCAATAATTTATGTTCTGTCTTTGCAACTCGTCAGTGTTTTCGTATGAATATTATTTTTCCTGCTATAATTACATACAATTAAAACAACGTATATGTTGTGAGTTGCAAGAAATTCATTACATGATATTAAAAATATGACTAAAAATATGTGCGTTATTTACACGAATTGAAACCGTTAGCACTGGAATAACATTTATTGTTGATACTGATAAACACATAGTTCTCGTCAAAAATATGTAGCCGTGGTGCACCAAAGTGACATAATCTAGAACCTTTTGAAATTTAATTGGCGTTCCCTTAAATTGTGTGAATAGTTATTTTTTAGCTAGCCTCGTGAATTTTTACCAAAAATATAGAAACTCGAAGATTCACATATATAATCTTGTTGTCGTTTGAATACAGGGTGTTCAGGTACAAGTCTTACAATGTATTGGTTACGCTTAGATTGTTTAGTACATTTTACCGGTATGACTATAGTTGCAGTTTCATCACTTGCTGTCGTTTGGTATGAATATATTTGTAGATGACGTACAATCAGCAATAAACTTCACAGAATAAGTTTTCATTTAACGAGCAAGATGTGATTTAATTAATTTTACAAGCCTAAATATTTCACTAAGAAACTCACACAAAATTCCGTCTTTTCGAAAACGAGTAAACAGTCTTGTTGGTGACACTGATCTTCAATTGACACTGATCTTCAATTTAGGTTGCTAATATTGTTATAGGTTGTTAGCATCAAATTTACTTATGTAACCACAAGATAATATACGTAGTCTAACAAGAACTGAGATTTAGAGAGATGTCGATGTAATTTTATTTGGGAGGTGACATTTCAGTTTCTATCAAACTCTATCTCGACTGGTTATGCTGTCACCGTAGTTGGCATTTACTCTTGCTTATTTAATCTTATTTTAAATACAATAAGCTTAAATTAGATTTTGAAAATTGAAAATACCGCAAAGCAAGTCCAATTTGGAGCGAATTTGTTTTAGGTATTAACATTTGTGGCAGGTCTTTTTTGTTTATTCTGAGTGTCGCAGCAGCAGCCAATTCGTTGAAACGGAACCACCCACGAATTCGAAAAAATGTTCTGTAAGCAAAAATGATAGTTTAGCAAAGAAGTGAGCAATGTTATGCAGAGTTGGAGCTAAGCTAGTTTAGTGTGGTTTCTCAGAATTTGGGTATGAGAATCCTGCAGAAAACAAATTTTAGTACGTTGTTTATTAGTCACTGCCTAGGATAAAATCTGCTAATAAAACAAGGAACTAACTATGGCAATTTCAAATTTATTGAACAAAAATAATTTTGCCCTCTGTCAAACAAATTATGGTCTTAACAGCCTCTATGCAGTTCGGTATGTAAATATCAGCAGCTCTTTTAGTGACAACTTGCTTAACAAGTTAGATTTATAAAATCAGCACATGCCACATATTTTACGAACAGTTAACCATGAGCTTCTAGCGAAACCTATTCGAGAAATCTTTAGATATCTCATGTCACTTAAAATCAAATTGCAGAATTTAATTTGAAGTTTTAATAATATTTGAAGAGTAGATGCCTCGCTGAGATTCCGTAGTGTCGCGTTTACTTAAACAATTTGTATAAGACATAATCAAGTGTTATTGAAGAAACGAACAGAAAAGTCAAAATTGATTAAATCATATCCGCCAGTAACGTCGCTAAAGGGCTTAACGTTAGTTCAATAAAAGGAATTGCTTAGTGCCGGGCCTTCGTGGGGTGGCAGCCGCGGCTTAGTCTTAGTACAACTGTCGTAATATAAGAACCTTGGGTTTTTGTTGCCTAGCCTTTTAGTATATCGCGGACGGCCCAACCTTGATATAGCTTGTGACCATTTACCTTAACTATGGGCGAAACAGGTATCACTTAGAGTTAGTTCTACACTACCATAGAGGCATTATATCATATATTCCCGGTTGGTTAAAGGATTGTTTAGAATAAATCAGACTAATATTTTTGTAGTTCCCCTAACTGCGCATGTTTGTACAGAAAATTATAAACCCACACAAACTTAGGAGTAATACATTATATCTTTTTGGTATTTCATCTCCAAATGGGCTGTTGAATGATATTAGCACTCTGGGTATAATGTGCTACGCACTGTGAGGGTTTAAATAAAGTCGATCGTAACATTATTCAAATATAAATACGGACAGATCATTGACAAAGTTACGATGATGTCCCAAAAATTAAAGGTTTTGATTAAGTTATTTTGCGAAGTTGGGGTTATTAATGTGATATTATTGTAAGCAATAGTAAAGGATAAATCCGCTGCTAAAATTTTTTTTCGTTACTTTGACGCGTTGGGGTGAACGCCAAAATGTGTACATACGCTGTGAAATCTTGAACTAAATCGGCCCAAACATTCACAAATGACTATATGATTAAACAATACAATTTGCTCGCTTTTAGATCAAAATGGATAATTTTTTGAGGACACTGGTGTCTTGAGAAACGCTTTTGCGTTTATATTCACAAATTATATTTAATAGCTTCAATCAACCAGCTATATTATAGCTCTTGATGCCTAATAATGATAGAATTTTAGAATCTTTTACAACTTCGTTCTTGAATTGTAGACGTTGTAACAAAAGTTTTGTTTTTGGCAGCGAGTATCGTAATCATATAAACAGGGTGATTCGTAATATGGGAAACCTTTTGCTGATATCTTTTTGTAACTATTGACTAACTGCTAAGTTAATAAAACAATGTTGTAGCATTCGATGTACTGACGAAAGCATATGGTTGTTTTATGATGATGCTGGCATGCACTTTAGATCTTGTCTCAATCGTAATCATTAATTAAAAGAACCTTTACACGTTCAAACTTCTTGCTCCTAACTTTGAACTCAAAATTTTAGCTCAAGATTGGAATTTTTGCATCTTACGTAAAACTGTCGCTTGATGGTTCTGCTGTGACCGGCAATCTCAGCGTCAGCAAAAGTAAATGCTTAATGGTAGCACCGCTATAACATTGCATTGTACTCAAACGAAATTCGTAGAAGACAGTTGTAAATGAATGTGACAACCCAATGTTACCGATAATTTACAAAATTCTACAATAAAATTATTTTAATTTTATGCTTAATTTTGTAAAATTAAAACAATAAAAATCATTGCGCCCAAATCAATTTATAGAATAATCCGTTTTCGAATATTCGACCTCACAATGTTTGTGCTATAATGATTTAAAAGATTGACTATTTATATTATGCTAACAGTTGGGTGGTTTGCCAGAAATCCAATTGTAGAGGTTCGTTTGATATAAAGCGATCTATCCATACACTAGAAATTTTTACGTGGCTTTTAGCATCAATTTTCTTAAAAAACCGGAACCATAATAGAATTTGCAAATTTCCTGTAAAATCTACTAGGGCTCAGATCCAACCTTGAAAAAAAGACTGGCTTTAGTTCTTATCTGTAACTTCTGAAACAACAGTAAATTGTTATTTTGTTTCAGATATTTTCAAATTTTTTGTGCCGATACTTATTTTGCTAAAAAATTTTCTTGCAAAATTCATAAAATTTTGTTTTCAGTGTTTTCTGTTATAAAAATTTAAACATTGCTGTTACGATACCGCTTTCGGAACAAATCTTAGGAAAATATTGAGGTCACGAACACAACCCTTAGTGCTACCTGTATGAGACCTTTTCAAGATATATTTATGTTTTAGCTGAATGTAAATGACCGGAAATAAAATTTATTATTAAATGAGCACATTAGTTATAGGCGTCTATGAGGTGTAGGAGGATCCTTGTATTATATATATTCCCTTCCGAGGTCCTGCACCGCAGATCCGGCAGATAATTTTTGTTAAGCTATAAAATTTCAAATATTTTAAGGAAAAGCTCGAGAAAATGGATAACTTTCCGAGGATCTTTTGGGAACAGTGGCAGAGTGTAGTTATCTATCTGGCCTACTTCGTTCCATCACCGAAACCATCTTTCCCACTAAGCCGACGGTTACTGGACGCCTATGATATGATTTTAGGAAACATTTTTTCCGCTAAGCGCACATCATAGTTTGGGACTAGTAGAACATCTTCGTTGAATGTTTCAGTAAAATTATAAAAATAGATTTGCTGAAAATGCTAAGAACGATATTAGATTACAGCAAAATTTGTTCGGAAATATTTCAAAATTTTGAACTGTTTTTCTGAAATACATTTGATTTCGAAAGTATATTGTGGTGAATTTAGTTTTCTCAGTTTTTTAGCTAAAGTCAACATAACCATTAGCTGAAAACGATGTATTAAATGTGTACGTTTTATGCTGAAATGCAGCGAAGTTTCCTATAATTCCTAGAGTTTAACATTTAACTGTGCGAAATATATTTTTGTTTTTCGGATACAATTTTAGACAAGTAATTGGTGTATTTTTAACTTTGAATTTTAAAGGAGAAAGCTTTCCTGGCCATTTTCTGGATCCAAAATTCGTAACGTTAGTTGTCTTATATGGACCGAAGTCCGAAGTCCCAGGGTGGGTTTCGGGTCCCCGGGTGGGGAGAGCCCTTCGGCATCAACAGGTGAGGTAAAAGTGGTCGGCGGGGTGTGCCGCCTTCGTTGCCGCAATCAACACTTACGGATTCGGCACCTACGACGTCGCGGGGGGGGGGGGGGTGGAGCGGGGTGGGAGCCTCAGGTTGACTAACCTCCTAACCCCTATGAGCATGCATGCCTTATGCATATTATCGAGATAACAGAGACATTTACCTGTGCAGGGTTTTCTAACATTTTGAATAATAATTCGTTTCATATGTTTTCGTTCAGACAATGGAAAGAATCCCCGTAACGACATCCTTTCGTTTATGAACTATGAATTTTCTGAAAAATGCCCTGTAATAGTGTGACCACGATTGAGTCGTGTGCCTAAGTATAAAAATTCCACCGTAACGCATGGTAAATTTGTAAATTTCTGTTTTATTAACTGATTTTCCTGCTTATTGCATGCATACAATGGGTATTAAAGGGTGAATATCGACAGGACTACAATAAAATGAATATATATACCTTTACTTTTTTGGGTCAAATTTCACACCGAAAATAGTCTTTTCATGGTATATTTTACTTAATTTAGTTGTGCACATGATGATGCTAGAATTGGTCAGACCGAGTAGAGGGTTGTTGAACAAAGTTAAGGCACTGATATTCGCATTGTATAAATACTCGCAATGGGTCACTAATGAGCAAATTATTCATAAAAAAAGTAATTTTTTGAACGTTGCGATGAGTAAATTTAAAAACTTTTCGTGTGGTTGGCCATTTTGAAAAAATATAAGGTTCTATTATTTTAAAAGATACCGCACATACACATTGTCCTTAATGTATGGCTGGTGTATTATGTCCCCTATGAGAACTTAAACGTGGCGTAGGAAACTGAATTTGTGGTCTCACAATAGCCAATCCGATACAATTTTTAATTAAGCTTTGTTTCATTTAGGCAAGTGCTGGGTGCCTGGCGAACATTTTGTAGATTTTCGTGCTCAAGAAAACATGATGTGTCAAAATTTCATGTAGAAAGGGTGTGCCAATATGCAGAATAGTTCCCAATTTGATAGTCGTTTTTTAAAATAATGCTTCATCTAAAATTATACCTACGCTTTCATCAGATTGCTTTGAGCTACTAAACATTCTTGTTTGAGCCAAAATTCTTATTGGCACTTTAAATAGTGCAAGTTCTAATATAATTTCAGTAGTGTGTGTTTATGATTTTGCTTGTTTGTTATAAGTTATATCCTAAATATAAATTAAATAGCCGCAACAAGCTAAATCATCTAAACAATGGAGCCGAAGAATTTTAAAATAAAGCTTCGTATAAAATTATACCTACGCTTTAATCAGATTGCTTTGGGCTACTAAACATTCTTGTTTGAGCCAAAATTCTTATTGGCACTTTAAACAGTGCAAGTTCTAATATAATTTCAATAGTGTGTGTTTATGATTTTGCTTGTTTGTTATAAGTTATATCCTAAATATAAATTAAATAGCCGCAACAAGCTAAATCATCTAAACAATAGAGCCGAAGAATTTTAAAATAAAGCTTCGTCTAAAATTATACCTACGCTCTCATCAGATTGCTTTGGGCTACTAAACATTCTTGTTTGAGCCAAAATTCTTATTGGCACTTTAAACAGTGCAAGTTCTAATATAATTTCAATAGTGTGTGTTTATGATTTTGCTTGTTTGTTATAAGTTATATCCTAAATATAAATTAAATAGCCGCAACAAGCTAAATCATCTAAACAATAGAGCCGAAGAATTTTAAAATAAAGCTTCGTCTAAAATTATACCTACGCTTTCATCAGATTGCTTTGGGCTACTAAACATTCTTGTTTGAGCCAAAATTCTAATTGGCACTTTAAACAGTGCAAGTTCTAATATAATTTCAATAGTGTGTGTTTATGATTTTGCTTGTTTGTTATAAGTTATATCCTAAATATAAATTAAATAGCCGCAACAAGCTAAATCATCTAAACAATAGAGCCGAAGAATTTTAAAATAAAGCTTCGTCTAAAATTATACCTACGCTTTCATCAGATTGCTTTGGGCTACTAAACATTCTTGTTTGAGCCAAAATTCTTATTGGCACTTTAAACAGTGCAAGTTCTAATATAATTTCAATAGTGTGTGTTTATGATTTTGCTTGTTTGTTATAAGTTATATCCTAAATATAAATTAAATAGCCGCAACAAGCTAAATCAGTCTAAACAATAGAGCCGAAGAATTTTAAAATAAAGCTTCGTCTAAAATTATACCTACGCTTTCATCAGATTGCTTTGGGCTACTAAACATTCTTGTTTGAGCCAAAATTCTTATTGGCACTTTAAACAGTGCAAGTTCTAATATAATTTCAATAGTGTGTGTTTATGATTTTGCTTGTTTGTTATAAGTTATATCCTAAATATAAATTAAATAGCCGCAACAAGCTAAATCATCTAAACAATAGAGCCGAAGAATTTTAAAATAAAGCTTCGTCTAAAATTATACCTACGCTTTCATCAGATTGCTTTGGGCTACTAAACATTCTTGTTTGAGCCAAAATTCTAATTGGCACTTTAAACAGTGCAAGTTCTAATATAATTTCAATAGTGTGTGTTTATGATTTTGCTTGTTTGTTATAAGTTATATCCTAAATATAAATTAAATAGCCGCAACAAGCTAAATCATCTAAACAATAGAGCCGAAGAATTTTAAAATAAAGCTTCGTCTAAAATTATACCTACGCTTTCATCAGATTGCTTTGGGCTACTAAACATTCTTGTTTGAGCCAAAATTCTTATTGGCACTTTAAACAGTGCAAGTTCTAATATAATTTCAATAGTGTGTGTTTATGATTTTGCTTGTTTGTTATAAGTTATATCCTAAATATAAATTAAATAGCCGCAACAAGCTAAATCATCTAAACAATAGAGCCGAAGAATTTTAAAATAAAGCTTCGTCTAAAATTATACCTACGCTTTAATCAGATTGCTTTGGGCTACTAAACATTCTTGTTTGAGCCAAAATTCTAATTGGCACTTTAAACAGTGCAAGTTCTAATATAATTTCAATAGTGTGTGTTTATGATTTTGCTTGTTTGTTATAAGTTATATCCTAAATATAAATTAAATAGCCGCAACAAGCTAAATCATCTAAACAATAGAGCCGAAGAATTTTAAAATAAAGCTTCATCTAAAAATTATACCTACGCTTTCATCAATTGCTTTGGGCTACTAAACATTCTTGTTTGAGCCAAAATTCTTATTGGCACTTTAAACAGTGCAAGTTCTAATATAATTTCAATAGTGTGTGTTTATGATTTTGCTTGTTTGTTATAAGTTATATCCTAAATATAAATTAAATAGCCGCAACAAGCTAAATCATCTAAACAATAGAGCCGAAGAATTTTAAAATAAAGCTTCGTCTAAAATTATACCTACGCTTTCATCAGATTGCTTTGGGCTACTAAACATTCTTGTTTGAGCCAAAATTCTAATTGGCACTTTAAACAGTGCAAGTTCTAATATAATTTCAATAGTGTGTGTTTATGATTTTGCTTGTTTGTTATAAGTTATATCCTAAATATAAATTAAATAGCCGCAACAAGCTAAATCATCTAAACAATAGAGCCGAAGAATTTTAAAATAAAGCTTCGTCTAAAATTATACCTACGCTTTAATCAGATTGCTTTGGGCTACTAAACATTCTTGTTTGAGCCAAAATTCTTATTGGCACTTTAAACAGTGCAAGTTCTAATATAATTTCAATAGTGTGTGTTTATGATTTTGCTTGTTTGTTATAAGTTATATCCTAAATATAAATTAAACAGCCGCAACAAGCTAAATCATCTAAACAATGGAGCCGAAGAACTTGGGCTGACAATGGAAAGACTGCGTCTTATAAGTACATTTATAGGTAAGACACTATAGCATATATTTATTTGTAAGTCGCCGATTGTTTTTTAGCAATATAATCCAGTTTGCCACAAGCCCAAAAAATGCACATTCACGGACGAGATAGCATAAGGTATATCCGGTTGTAGTTACGATAGGTACAAACTCGCCGCAAAAAATGTTAATTGTAAACCATTGGAATAGTATTGTGACGATTTCTGAATTTTTAAATTACATAGATCAATTTTTGACTTTTACGACCAGTAATAGTCCGATACGGTTTTGTGGACTCTTAAGAACAGATCACTATTTCCTATCCCGTTTCGATGCAGTCCAACTGCAAATAGAGTACTCACATATCATCTAATCAGATTCGATAGCCATTTCACTGGATCCGAAACAGATTGTGCATCGGTAAAAATATAAAAAACGTATACACGGTACAGGGTAGGCGCAGACCTTGTTCGTAACGGATCGGATCGGATTTGACTTGTCCGGTTCGCGTGTAACATGATCACTGTCGTTGACGGACAGCCTACTACTGCAAAGTTTAGCGTTGTGTCGCAGGTACACATCGTGCATGATCACAGTGGGTGGTACGGAGGTAGAGAGGCCAGGAAGTAGCCGACGTGCCGACCCGACTGACAGTTCGGCTCAACGCCCCCTCGTGGACCCAAATACCCCCGGGATATTGGACCTCGATATCTATTAGGAATCATTTAGGAGCACACAATATTTAATGAAAGAGAAACAGAACAAGTATCGATTTTAGTTGTTATCCTTGTTTACAATTCTTTTTTGAGTTTTTTGCTATGCAAATCATTGACCTGCTACTGCGTTGATCTCAGTGAAGTTGCAGTTAATTTGTCTAAATTAGAAAGGAATATGACTTTTATAATACTTATGCGGCGTTCACGTTATAATGTCTCCAAAAACCTATGTAATCCTTTCAAAACCTATGTACCACAACAGTGTTAGGCGCGCTATCGGTAACCGAGTGTCTTAGACACCCCTAATTTTTTCAATGGTAACGCTAGCTAGGGGTATTGCCACTTTTCCACGGTGTGCGGCATAATCTTATTAACAAGCACATGGTCTGGATACAAATATCGGTATTAAAAATCTACATAGCATAACAGATTAATACACCGCTTTAGCTACAGACGGTGTACGTTAGTGTTAATGCGCACAAGGTTGGTAGCTAAGGATGTGCGTGACACCGTAACAAAAATGTAGTAGCTACGAGTGTGTCGTACACCCTTGGAAATTGATTTATGGTATGACTGTGGCTCGGACTGTTTATACCGTAGTGTCGAGACTACAGGGGTACAAAAATTCCAAGCAGCGGGGACGTTATACCGTTAACGCAGCATTACTGACAATTAAAAATTTATATATGTTTCCTCGGAGATATGCTGCGGTCGTTGGTGTAAAACATGCAAGCTTATGTGAGGGGAGATTATCGCCCTGGGGTTCGGACCCTCCTAGATAATCGCCGACCCTACCCTCCTTTAGAGGTAGCCTGATCCCTAAGGCTCTGCACCCATTTCCCACCCCACCTCCATCCCCGTGCTAGCAAAATAGGCTAAATTTTGGCTAAAGAGGCTAAAATTGGAGAAATCGGCACAGATCAGGAGAAAACGGCCAAAAATCTGGAGAAAATTGACAAAAATCTTTAGGAAATCTGCAAAAGTTCGAAAAACTTTTACATCCCAAAAAATTTCGACATGTTATCTTCCCCACATAAGCCCCCGTCGACCGGCTGATCTTTTTTGGTGAGGCCGAATGGCTCCCCCTGTCGAAGCACCCATGGGATTTGGGACTATGAATATGCATGATATAAAGCAGTGTAATGTAAATTATTGTCTATTACGGTGAGCGGTCCAATTCATGCATGAGTGACGTCCGAACTTCCAATGGGGGATGGCAGGTGCAATGGGGGATTGGGGCGTAGGTCGTTTGGCGGGACAAATTGATGGAATATTTTGGAACTCAAATTTTCAAATTTTTTGGCACTCATTTTACTAATTATACACCTAGCTTTTGCCAATTTTCGAGCAATTTTTCCCAAATGCGCGCAATTTTGCTAGGTTTTTGCCAAAACTGTCCACGCGTTTTCAGCGCGGGGAGGCGGAACCAAGACCAAGGGGTATCAGGCTATGTCCAAAAGTGGGAATCAGCGAAGCCCCGATATGTGGACCGAATCTCGGAGAGATAATGCCACGCATGGTCCAAATACATTCGTTTTATAACTTTAGTTATTATGTATTATACAATGTTGAGTTGTTGAACAATTCTGGGAAGGATCTAGTTACTTATTTGATTATACTGGGACATAGATGTAAAAATTTCGACTGCCGGCTCGCCTCGGCTTGACACGGTTCTAGAGCCGAGCCTGCCTGATGTCTCAATATCCGAGCCGGGCCAGAGGCTGAGATTTATCTGTGACGGCCAATTTTGTATTCGTATTTGTATAATTTCAGAAATTGTTTTCTTGTGTTCTTGGCGAGACGTAGCAGCTTTTGATCAGTCACCGGTACGTCGTATCAAGGTATGTGCTGACGGTGATTATCTGGCCAAAGATGGGGTCAACTGTCGACCATGTGAGCCAGGTCATCGTTGCAACGGCTCGTCCGTTACGACTCCGTGCGCTCCTGGCACAGTTCAAGCATTCCAAGGTCGAACCCGATGCTACGCTTGTGCCAAGGGTTACTATCAAGCATCGTCCGGTCAACTTCAATGCGAACGCTGTCCTGTTGGCCATCAGTGTGCCGATAAAACCAAAGCACCCACGCCATGTCCTCCTGGGCATTATCAGTTAGCAACTGGAGGTACTGGTTGTTCATCGTGCAGTCGAGGGTATTATCAGCCAGGCTTTGGCGCTGAAAAGTGTCTGCTGTGCGATGCGGGACACTATTGTCCGACTACTATTGATCTCCCAGTACCATGCCCACGAGGAATGAATCAGTACTTTTCTGGAGCAACTGAATGTCATGTGTGCTCACCGGGGTACTACCAAGATCGTGAAGGGCAACTTCAGTGTATTAGGTGCCCTGTCGGTCATATGTGTGCAAACGTCTCTCTTAGCCCTGAACCATGTCCCGTGGGTACTGCTGCACATGAATCGGGCTCCTCTAGCTGCAAAAATTGCACAGTTGGAACGTATTCAAACGAAACCGGCGCAGCTGAATGCCATACATGCCCGGCTGGTCACAGATGTCCATCGCCGGACGGTGGTCCGATAGCGTGCACGGCCGGAACGTACCAGCACCATAAAAATCAGGCCACGTGTCTACCATGTCCCAAAGGCTATTTTCAAACGCTGGATGGCCAATCTGCGTGTGTTCCATGCCCTCGAGGTCATTACTGCATCAATTCGACTGAATGTCCGATACCGTGTCCGCCGGGCACTAGTCAAGCGTACAAAGGTCACAGCGATTGTGATAAATGCACGACTGCTGATGAAACGTCGGTACCTTTTTTGTCGGATGTGTACAACGTGAGCGTTGAAAGCGCAAGCAGCAGTGAGAGTGAGAGTAAAGACAAAAGCAATGAAGAAAACAACAATCTGACGAGCCAATACGTTCAATCAATCGACACTAGCGTTAACGTATCTCTCGATTCAGTGGGAAAGAAAGTCTGTAATCTATCAGGCGTTGCAACTTGTGGAAATTGTGATCAAGTAGCATATAAATGTTCGTACGATTTTGAAATTGATCAAGGTAAATTTCGTATTGTGATCAAGGGGCATATAAATGTTCGTAGGATTTTGAAATTGATCAACGTAAATTTCGTATTGTGATCAAGTAGTATATAAATGTTCTTACGATTTTGAAATTGATCAACGTAAATTTCGTATTGTGATCAAGTAGCATATAAATGTTCGTACGATTTTGAAATTGATCAAGGTAAATTTCGTATTGTGATCAAGTGGCATATAAATGTTCGTACGATTTTGAAATTGATCAACGTAAATTTCGTATTGTGATCAAGTAGCATATAAATGTTCGTACGATTTTGAAATTGATCAAGGTAAATTTCGTATTGTGATCAAGTGGCATATAAATGTTCGTAGGATTTTGAAATTGATCAACGTAAATTTCGTATTGTGATCAAGTAGTATATAAATGTTCGTACGATTTTGAAATTGTTCAAGGTAAATTTCGTCGATTTGTTTCACAGTCAGGCTGTATTCACCTAGACTTTTGATAGTCTCTATAGCGACTTTCAAACCATTTTTGAGGAGTGTGTGGCATAAGTTTTATTGATGTTCCGACAATCAAAATGTTGTTGTAAACTTTTAGCGAGGATGACGAGTATTTTGCGAAGGGTCGCTCGCAGCAATTATATTCAAGCTGAATCCAGAGCATACTGGAAATACCAATAGAAATGATGTCGCATTGAGGCAGTCTACCATTATAAAACGATTGTTTTGATATACAACTAATATTATTATAATTATTATTAGATATATAATACTGTTACTATGAGCAGGTTAGACCATTCTTGTCAACGTTGATAAATCACAGCGACGGACTGCTTTGAAAACGTGGTTGGCAGTTCAATAAAAGCACATCATTAGATATTCTTAGAAGACTCACAAAACAGGGTCTTTGTGCCGACATGCCACGTTTTACCCCATTTATTATGATGTGTTTTTGGTAAGAAACACGCTGCTGCGACAATAGTTGCAGCATTCGATTACTTGGCCGAACTCTAGCTGGTGCGTGTAGAACTAAGTTGTATCTTTGACGCCAGTAGTTGTAAGTTACGAATTGTCATGTTAACTCAGTTAGTTACGTAATGTAACGTTTTTATGTCCGCTTGCGTTTGCACTTTGCCGTTTCTCAGGAAAATACACAACAGCTCATGGATTGCTCTTAACTAGAAAGCTTGTTCAATATTTAGACAAAATGCAAGTAATAATTAAGACAGAACGTAAAGGGTAAACACTAATGATAGTTTTGCCATTTTATTGAAAACAACTGACAGATTTTGCCATCAGACCTAACAGAAATTCAAAATAGATAAGAAATAATAGATATCAGCAGGTATCGAGTGTTTATAATGGCTTCTTAAGAAGAATATGAAACTGCTTGTTATCATCAGGAAAACGTTGCAAGAACGGTGCGATGCATTTTACCTTGCCCACACTTGTCCACTTTTTGACGTGTCATGATATCATAGGCAAAAAAATTGTCTCGATCCCGTATTTTACTGTCTTTAGTTAATGAAAGATCAAAGTAAATTCTATATTTTTTCGCAGTAGCTGTTTTTGATTTCACATCTGTTAAGAGAAAATAGGCAGTTTAGACTGGGTCACCTTTTGCTTATTCAGGGGCAAATTGTGATACATAACTGCAGATGTTACTATACTGAACGCGAAGCCGTTTAGAAATTAGCGATAAATTTTCCTTCAACGTTACATTCTAATATTTGCAAAATTTATATTTATTAATTAGTTAAACACAAAAAACGATGTATTTAGTCTTAGTTTGTCTGCGTTTCAATTTAGGAATCATTTAATATTTTAGAGTCGGAAAACTAAACAACAACTCTGTGTAAAATACTGAAAGACGATTTATTATATTGCTAGATATTGGTTTTAAAATTTGTTCAAATTTAAAATGAATTTGCTCTTTTTTTTAGTAGGAAACATTTAGGTAACTTAGCTAATCTTGATAATTGTAAAATATTGAAAGAATATTTATTATATTGCTAGATATTGGTTTTAAAATTTGCTCAAGTTTAAAATGAATTTGCTCTTTTACTAGTAGGAAACATTTAGGTAAAACTTAGCTAATCTTGATAATTGTAAAATATTGAAAGACTATTTATTATATTACTAGATATTGGTTTTAAAATTTGTTCAAATTTAAAATGAATTTGCTCTTTTTTCTAGTAGGAAACATTTAGGTAACTTAGCTAATCTTGATAATTGTAAAATATTGAAAGAATATTTATTATATTGCTAGATATTGGTTTTAAAATTTGCTCAAGTTTAAAATGAATTTGCTCTTTTACTAGTAGGAAACATTTAGGTAAAACTTAGCTAATCTTGATAATTGTAAAATATTGAAAGACTATTTATTATATTGCTAGATATTGGTTTTAAAATTTGCTCAAGTTTAAAATGAATTTGCTCTTTTACTAGTAGGAAACATTTAGGTAACTTAGCTAATCTTGATAATTGTAAAATATTGAAAGAATATTTATTATATTGCTAGACATTGGTTTTAAAATTTGCTCAAGTTTAAAATGAATTTGCTCTTTTACTAGTAGGAAACATTTAGGTAACTTAGCTAATCTTGATAATTGTAAAATATTGAAAGAATATTTATTATATTGCTAGATATTGGTTTTAAAATTTGTTCAAATTTAAAATGAATTTGCTCTTTTTACTAGTAGGAAACATTTAGGTAACTTAGCTAATCTTGATAATTGTAAAATATTGAAAGAATATTTATTATATTGCTAGATATTGGTTTTAAAATTTGCTCAAGTTTAAAATGAATTTGCTCTTTTTACTAGTAGGAAACATTTAGGTAACTTAGCTAATCTTGATAATTGTAAAATATTGAAAGAATATTTATTATATTGCAAGATATTGGTTTTAAAATTTGTTCAAATTTAAAATGAATTTGCTGTTTTTACTAGTAGGAAACATTTAGGTAACTTAGCTAATCTTGATAATTGTAAAATATTGAAAGAATATTTATTATATTGCTAGATATTGGTTTTAAAATTTGTTCAAATTTAAAATGAATTTGCTCTTTTTACTAGTAGGAAACATTTAGATAACTTAGCTAATCTTGATAATTGTAAAATATTGAAAGAATATATAATATATTGCTAGATATTGGTTTTAAAATTTGCTCAAGTTTAAAATGAATTTGCTCTTTTACTAGTAGGAAACATTTAGGTAACTTAGCTAATCTTGATAATTGTAAGCGTAGCGTTATCCATTACTAGATGGTCTTGTACATCCTTTTATTATCTGTGGTTTGGCATGGATATTAGCCTTGGAAATTGTTTTATCTCTAAGGTAAAACTGTCACTGATAAGTTCAGACGTCAAATAGCAGCTAAATCGTCGAGCTGTAACGTTGCTATACGTTAGAAGTTAGACAAATAGGTATAAAACACATCGAAAACGATATATTATTTTCTGAGCTATATATAACAACAATGCAACAGACTAAGGTTTCGCAAGGAAGGTGACTTTCCCCAAGAATATACCACGAAATGTGCTAGACACAAACGATTTTTACTGGGGCCATTAATCATATACGCAACGGGACAATGTTTTACATAGTTTTACACGAATACCCACTGAATGTCTTGCTCAATTATGAATAATTTATGGGTACTTAATACATTCAGCCCGAAATTGGTCAATTTCGAAAGTAGAGAGGACATTTGGGTACTATTCGACTCAGCTTAGACTCAAACAGGTTCGGAAAATGTCTATTTCGATAATCTTTACGACAAAAGATTGTTTCGAATGCTGTGGGACCCCAAAACGTGTTATGGAGCTATTGTTATTTCTGTAAAAGCCTAAGGCTAAACCTAAGCATTTCCGTCGTTAATCCGTGAATCGATTTGGCTCATTATACAGCCATTCGTCTAAGCTCATCAATGCGATTCGAATGGTTTATAAAATTATATGTTTATCGACAATTTTTTTCGAAAACTTAGGGATTAAAGGGCGCGACCACTGAGAACCCAAAAAAAATCTTAAAATAATTTGGCATGAATATTGCTCAAATGGGTATTTACTGAACCGCCTCGTCGAGCTGAGTGGCATGGTATTAAAATCTCCGCAATTTCTATAAAGTTGATTAATTTATAGCTTTGGTGGGGGGTCAAGGAAAAACCTTAAATTATAGATTATTTATTATATTCTAAACGACCTAACTTTATTTAGATGAAGCAATGCAATTTATTTTCAACTAAAAATAAATTCCCCCAGTTCCACTTTGTAAATATATCAAAAATAAAATTTTTTGTTAGAGAACGTCTTGTACCAATAATATAATACCTTTTGACAATTTTTTGATACGTTGACTGTATTATTATGTCTTTTCAGAGGAAGTACGTCAAAGCATAATCGATCGCCTTGTAGCTACAGAGCCATTACAGCTAAACGCGATATGTTTCGATGGTTCACAGGGTGTCACAGTTGGCTTGAGCACTAAACTACGTGACATGACCGCTTCGATGCTTGAAGATCTGATGATGCCCTCAAGTCTTACCCAACGACTTGAACCCTACCTAGGCTCGATCGACGATGAAAAATGTGCGGAGGCAAACAATAGTCTTGTTATAAGCTACAACGAAGCTCTGATATTAGCTGAACAGAAGCTAGATATCGCATGTGCAGCCGTAGCTCAGTATGGACGCGGGCTAACCGCAAAAGGCCGTCAGGTCCTCGGTGAACTTACCTTTTGGGCTGATGGAAATATATCCAGCGAGAATTCTATTTTAGAAGCAGCAGTTAACGAGCGGACACGAAAAAATTTTATCTGGTCTGCAATTAACGGTTACGTCAGCGGTAATGGTGGCAATGGACTGGGAACGGCGGGAACTCAGATGGCAAGCGATAGTGATTTGATTTTAGCGTTGCGAAGAACAAAACGCTATCACTCGAGAAGCAGTCCGGCTTTCGCACGATTACGCGCCGCATATCGATATCTTGGTGGAACGAATACCAGCAGACGTCATTATCGTGAATGATTAACATAACCTGTAATTATAGTTGTGATAAACAAATTCTTCATGTATTGATATAAACATACAACGAGTTGCAAACCTTGCAAACTACTCAACAGTACTGTTTTTTGATATAAACTATGTACCTGCGTAGATAATTTATTGGTTGAGAACTCATGTCGCAAAGCGTGAATATGGTATAGATAACAAGTATATGCTAGTAGCATAAAAAAATTTAAGTTTTATGGTTGGCCATCCCAATTAGGTGACGTAATGCTTTAAACTAAAACTAAAACTGGAATATTGAATAAGGACAAACCACTTCCCGTTAAATTTCTGGTTTGCTAAACGACAGTGTGTTAGCAATGGGCAGTCGTCAATTGTCCAATTTAAATACAAGCCTTGCAAGATTATCACATCTCTGATTTGATTTAACATGAAACTTAAAATATTCAATTTCATGCTCATCTAATCCCACATATAGCTACAATATAAGTCAGCGCTGGACATATGCATGTATATTGTATGTATTTGCAATAAATTATGACATATCTATAAAATGCATAAACTATAATATCCACAAAATAATGCCGCAAGACAATCAACATAAAACCACAGACCTAGATAATACTCGAAACACAACCAACACCCAGAAGCCCGATCACCAACCAATATTTAGTGAAATTTTTCACAAATTCAGATCAAGAAATTCAGAAGTTCACGCAAGATCTATATAGATCTAAAGAAATTCAGAAGTTCACGCAAGATCTATATATATAGATCTAAAGAAATTCCGAAGTTCATGCAAGATCTATATAGATCTAAAGAAATTCAGAAGTTCACGCAAGATCTATATAGATTTAAAGAAATTCAGAAGTTCACGCAAGATCTATATAGATCTAAAGAAATTCAGAAGCTCACGCAAGATCTATATAGATCTAAAGAAATTCAGAGGTTCACGCAAGATCTATATAGATCTAAAGAAATTCCGAAGTTCACGCAAGATCTATATAGATCTAAAGATAGCTAATACATTTGAACAATATAATATATTATTATAATATAATACTATCATCGTAAACACATTATTTTAATCAAATATCTAATACAGCACAATTCTGTGGGATCGTGGTGACAAACATACATACGTGGTAGAAGCAACAATAATATGTGTCACTTAATTGTATACCAATTTGATGGTTTATTCGACGCTTTTGATAATTCTGTTACGGACGTTCGTAGCTGCTAAACCAAAGCCCCACTCAAATGAGGCGATGGATAGTAAAGTTTGTTTGGCAGTTTTTTAATAGGCGTCAGTAAAACTTTCCAAAAAATAGTGAGCTAATCGATGATCCGGCGATCGTAGGAAAACTTTTTATGCGTAATTGAGATGTGAAACATTTTAACGTTTTACTCTCTACGACTGGTAGTTCTGATTCCATAATATGGATCGTTGTAAAGCATCAAAATGTGCATCCATGCCACGCACATTTGGCTAGTAGTAAAAAAATGCTCGGGACGTTTTTAGTGAACTTGGTTGAAGTTTTTTAAACGGTAAGCTAATTAATGATCAGCGAATGTAGGAATAATAAGACGCAGCGAAAGAGCAAGTAGTGATTTTCTAAAATAAAATCATCACTGTTTTAGTGCTAGGCTTTACAGTATCGTAGCAACGGTGACCAATATATTCGGAATAGGATCCCATGGAGCTTAGGCGATGTATAAATCGACGATCTAGTCTATTTTAAGCTGTAAACTGACAACAATATCTATGAGAAAAACATGAACACCAACAAACCAATGAGGACCAAAGAAAGCAGTGTACAAGAAAATGAAGACTAAAACCCACCTAGCTCATGTTTTATAATAAGTACGGCAACTAAAGTTAATTCTGGTTAAAATAATTTGCATCGCACCCGTTCGGCCGTTCAACAAACTAGCTCCGTGTAGTGCTGATGATGTAAGTAAGCGGCAACTAAAGTTAATTCTGGTTAATATAATTTGCATGCCACCCATTCGGCCGTTCAACAAACTAGCTCCGTGTTGTGCTGATGATGTAAGTAAATTTAGGAGTGATTTTGAGTCAAAGACAATACAACTTTTGCGGCAAAATAATTGTATCTTTTGTATGGTTCGTGTTTGTTTTACATAAATTTGTGTTTTATTATCTGCAATTTGAAAAAAAATTGATCAACGCCCAAACCGAAATTATATTGATTTTGCATACAACAGATCGTTCTCTCATTAAAGGCTCTATTTCGACTAAGTCTAAATAATATTGAATTTGAATACAACAGATCGCTCTCTCGTCGAAGGCTCTATTTCGCCTAAGCCTCAATAATGTTGAATTTGGATACAACAGATCGCTCTCTAATTGGAAGGTTCTATATGCCTAAACCTAAATTATACTGATTTTACATACAACGGATTACTCTCTCATTGAAGCCTCTTGCTACGTTGAATGTCGTCAACATTGGAGTATAGTATGTACTGACTGAAATCACTGATACATTGTGGTAAATTTAGGTGTACTCAACGTTTTCTGCTACTATACGCAACGACAGCAGGAATGCTGACTACGCCTAAAATTATAACCAATAAATACAAGTAATAGTTGTAGCACAGCTATCGTGCGTTAATTGATTTGTACGCACGGTTATAACGAGTTCAGACGAGTGCGTTAGCACGAGTTTGAACGAGTTAAACAACACAACCGTGCGTACAAATCACTTGACGCACGCCTGGCTGTGCTACAACTGACTTGTAATACAGCTAATTTAGCTAACCGTGCGTTAAGTTAATTTGATGCACGGCTTTAACTATATAAGCTGTGTTACAAGCAATATGATTTACTTTGCTTCATAGTCAATGTACTTTGAATCCTCGCGTCAAAAGTTAAATAACGTAAATAATGGAGATTCTGCCTATTCATGAGTTGTATATATTAACGTGGAGTCTTGATATTATAGTGAATGCACTTATAAATTGAAATGTTGCTACAGTAAAATGTTTGTTTGGTCTCAGCCAAATTTTGGAAACAAAATTAATTGTGGCTATAGTAAATATGCCTTTAAAACGAATTTATTAATACAGAACAAGCTTTACAAGTTTGATCACTTTGATCATAGTGTAAATCTGGGGACGTTGTAAAGCTAAAGCGCGCCAAATTACTAAATGGAGCAGACCTGTAAACATTTGAAATAAATTTTTGTAATTATTGGAGTTTACGGTAACCAAAAAGGGCCATATTCATTCCGTAATGTACTTCCGAGTCCCGGTGAAACCTCATTATGAAAACCTGTGAAATAATTACACCGAAACGTAGCGCTGCTGCACGAACCAGTACAGGTTAAACGCAGCTGGCTGTCTGTTATCTAGCAGTGACTCGTTGTTATATAGGTGTAACCAAGAGTTTATCAAATTACGGTTCGATCGTATTAATTCAGGAACCGATTGTCTCTAATGCAATGCAAAAAGTTAAGATGTATGTTTGCGTACGTATCAAAGCCAACGAAAGCATCAATGCTCATGTGGGATGGAGGGTTACCTCTCTGGCTTCGGACACCCCTTTGACCTCGGACCTTAAGTATATATTAACCAAAGTCTTAAACATGTTAATGCGTTTCGAAATATTACTTGGAAACTATGCAGCTGTCGTCATGTTGCTTGCCTATTCACAGAGTGTTTGGGTGGCAAGCCACATAGCAAACATCGTAAATAACTATATATTGAATTGTATAAAATCTAAATTATAACTGTAATCTCATAAGGTTCCTCAGTTGCTAATCTGACAAAGGTAACTGCAACAATTCCAAAGTTATCACCAAAAAAACAAACGTTTACTGAAAATAGATCCTGCTCAGGCCGAAGTATTTTATATTCTGAGCGCCGAGATCATTGGTGATTCAGACGGAAACCCGTAATAGTATTTCTATATGCCACAGGATTATATAATCATATATAATACCACGACAAGTTCAGGTCATATTTACCAATCGATTTCTGAATTAAATAAATATCTGTGCCACAAATACTAAAATTGTATTCCCAAATACCGTATGTAGTAGGGCCTTGTATCATTTGGTTAAGAACACATAGCTAGTGCAAATAATTCACAAAGTAGCTTTTAATCGTCATAACTCAGCAACGAATGGTCGGATTTGTTCCACCTATGATTCAAAATGATTTCCTTAAGGCGTTACAGAGATATAGATGTAGATACGCATTTATAAATTTCTGTCTTATTCTGCTGTTAAACCATGTTTTATGGCCATTTTACGTTACGTAAAATTTATAATATTATTTGCAACAACGGTATGTGTGGAATAGATTAACCAATTTTACTGAAGTAACGTTTAGTACATTTTTTTAGATTCTGGACGTACGTGATCATACATTTGATAGCACGAGCTTTTGTTCGTGAATGAAAACTGTTGAATCATCAACAAACGCAAACAACGGTTCAAAACAGGATTTTTGGTATCACTTGTGCCAAAATGCAGTTAAAGCGAAATCTCTAATTTGTGATATCATAAGATGCCTGACAACCTTGTCCACTGTCCCTTTTTATATTTTTACTAGTGGGCCAAGTATTGCAGTTTTGTAGCGAATTTAGTTAAAAATTTCAGCGAATTTCAGGGTTTTTCCGATGACACACGTATCGTTTACCAAGAACTGATATTTAGCTTTGGTCGTGTTGCTTTATATGTATCTGACGCTTATAGTGTTTTTCACTAAAATCCATAAATAAATTAATATACCTCAGTGAAACTAAGTCCTCAACTCTGTATTATTGGACAGCAAAACGCTGTTTAGATATAAAGTTCGAGCTCTAGCCAAAGATACGAAAAGTAAGCATTTTTAAATATTTTCGATATACTGAACGTGTCTAAAGGTCGCAAATGGAAATCAAGATTTTGCCGAGCACTGCCCTGGCATTTGATATTTCTTAAAATTAGTTATATGTTAAGCCGAAGGCAACTAAGATTATATTTTCATCAATTAATCCTGCTATAAATGAATCATATTTAACCTAAATAACCATTAGGTTACAAGTTGTTTGATGCTAATTTTTTTCGTGCTCATAACTGCCATCATCCGCATAATGTTGACATTATTGACTCGATCATACTATTCCCAACTACCGTTGAGTCTTTAGTACACTGAATTTGAGGAAAATACGCAATTTTTGTACCGAACTCATAGCTTTTAATAATACATTATACGCATATGTCATTATATTATGTCACCGTAAATATATAGTCTCCTAGTTGTGCTACTTTTGGCTATGTACAAGCTGAATGTTATAGGTTGTGGCATCTACGGTCTAGCAAACGAATTTTAATTCTTTTCTAAATTATTATATCTTGTAGCAGTTATGCGGCGTTTACGTTATAAGTTGCCCGCCGCGTGGAAGTTCTGTCCACGTATAGCTTACGTAACACCATTAACGATATAGTGTACAGAACACCAACACTATATTCTAAGCAATTATATATGGTGTTTCGGACACCATCAGCACACAAGTATGGTGTCATGGACACCTTAAACTTCTAGCTGGCGCTTATAAAAATCTTTTGGGAAGATGCCTTGTTGTTTTTCCGTAACAGGGAGTTTATACAGTACACGGTCTGACCATGCACTTCCTACGCAAAGCTTTAAACAGCATGGTTTATGGGATATAATCAATTAGCCTAAATAATTTGAATCTTCACTTAGCTAATTTTCCAGCCTTTTTTAAACAACTGTTCAAATATAACGTGTCGAAGACACCATAGTACAATTTACACGGTATCCGCGACACCATTACCTGTGCAGCATAGTATGGTCCTTATGACTACCATGCACCATGGTATGGTCGTGATCACACAGGGACAAATCTTCCACATGGCGGGCGTTTTATAACGTAAACGCCGCATTAATAAATTGAAAATTTTAATGCATAGATAGCTGTAAGTTGTTTTTCGGTTTTCTTTTCTGCTTCTTTTTTGTAAAGTGGCATTAAAAATTAAAGTATAATTTTCATGGTATTTAGGAATTTGCCGACCTAGGAGCTTAGTATGTAAGCTACACGCTTTATAAAGCGGTAACTTCACGAAATAGCTTAGTATTATACCCAAAACGAATAAACATGGAATGCGGGAAGTTTATTTGCAACTTATAAGTAAACAGCCGTTTATCAAAATCGTTGTAGTTCTATACTAACAGTATAAAAAATGCATGAGACGGGTCTGATTTGTTTTTGTTCGGGAAAAATGTTGAAGAGAAAAAAGTTAATTTTTATAGGAAAGAACTAAAAAATGAAGTCTTGAACAATAAATTCAATTGGCAGATTGTCTTGAGAATTAAGAACTTTCGTTATGTTATTATAATCAAATTAGAGGTGAGAATTTAGGCCACAAGCTTGCTTCGACCTGGCTTTTCTCGGTTCTAGAGCCGAACCAACGCGAGCCTGCAATAACATGTGAAGAGTCGAACCAAATGTGTCTCAGCAGGCCTAGCTGAGTACAGTGTTTCTGGAAAAGCTGTGGTCGCCTCTTAAACAATAAGCATAATTGCAACTTGTGATGTAGACTACAATAGTCAGCCAACAGTAAGAACAACCGAGATGACCACGCACCGGCTCCAAATGCTCCAAAACAACTATATACAGGTCATTTGTGTATTATGTTCTTTCTTGAAACGCGAAGTTTTATTATTAGCCGTTTAGCCTGGGTCTCTATTGGAGGAGCCGAGCAGTGCGCAGCCTGTAAGGGTCAAGTCAAGGCAAACATCGTGCATGAAGAGCTGCGCCGAGCCTGTAAATCTGACTCTTTCCCGCATATAATTCCATTTACATCAGTTTAAGATTATGATGACTAAAACTTGTTTTAACTGTTGAACATGAACGAAAAAGCTATAATAACAAGCTACTGCGCAATGGAAAGGAAAAATCAATACGTGTAGCCGAAACATCATCCCCGTAGCCATCAAATTATATCGGCTGCCGATAATCACGTTCACTCTAACAGAACATTTTAATATCGACGAATAAATTTATCGTTTTAATGATTTCAGCTTGTGAATAGTTGTTCTGATTCTATAATTATGTCAAAGCAACATAAGTTTGTCTTTTTCGTGGTTTTGGCTGTCTCGCGTTCTCACGTAGATCGACACAATTTTTCAGTGAATCTTTGCTGAGGGCCAACCAATTTCAAATGAGAAAAGCAATCCATATCAATTGGCTTATTCTAAATTATTACTAGCCGTTAATGTATATTTACAATGCGGAGGTACTACGACCGTGTTTGGAAGGTTTTAGTTTCAGCTAGCAGAACATTAACAGTTTAATAATGTGAGAAAAAACATAACCCAGCCATCGGTGGCTGTTTTATGTACTGTAAATCTCATTGGTTTTACAGGCTCTCCCGATAGTTGTAACTTCCAAGGAATCTTGGTTGTACTCGATACCACAAAATAACTTTCCTGGAGCACTTACCCACAACAGATTCTTGGAGACAGGCATGCCGAAAAACGACCACATCCGGAAAATCAAGTGACGAAGCTAATTTATGTGAGTATGACGTAGTGTCACACTTACACTTCCGCAGTGGTTATGTAATGAAATTTTAGTAAGGGCTGCTGGATTATATATTTGATAACAATGAAATTGGTTGATTTAAATTATTTCAGCCACACATATCTAGGCACTGACCCATATTAAAATGTTGGATTTTTACGCAATAGCTTTGACGCACATTAAATGCCTGCTTGGAGACTGGCACCATTACCTACCTATTTACATATCGTTTTTGGGTTTCAGATTTGTATATTTCTAGTTTATTTCAATACTTTTCTAAAAATTCGCGAATTTCAGATTTGTATTTGAGACCCAAAATATCAAATGTCACCTCAATGCGAATCAATTTATGATCAAAAATGCGTTTAAACGTAGCACTTGCAGTAATAGAGTTGCTATATACATTCTATTATATTAGTGTGCAATCAAATCTATGATAGCCTAACTAACTATGCAAAATTATGATATTATAAAAAAACTATTAACTTTTATTCGCGATAAAAGATCTAAATATAAATTGCTAACATCAAGTTCTTTCAATCTGTGATTTTATTGTTTCAGAAAGATTTCTGTTTGATACGCTGGTATTAATGCTGCGACATAGTGCTAGCAGCTGCTGAAATCAATTTCCAAGAATAATGCAGTCATGTGTAACATCTAAAACACTCTTTTAAATAGGCGCTGGGCTTTTCCTACATCAATCAAACATCTTAACAATCATACAGTGCATAATTTTATTTATCCAATCATCAGTTAGCTTTGTACCACCAGAACAGTATACTAAGCGTCTCCGTCTGCAAAATCTCAACTACCATGAAAATTGAACATTAATTACTTGAAATTCAAATAAAAAAAAGAACTAACTATAAAACCTGATGCCTAGTTATGTACGTAAGAAAAGCGATATATTAGCCGTCAAAGGATGTAATACGTAAAGGTATAAATTCGTCTGGATTATCGACGTCATTGCTTTAGTTTGAGCTTTTTATCTCGCGTCATGTTAATTCAAGCAAATTTTAAAAAAAGAACGAAAATTTTCCATGCTATTCTTAGATGATATATATTAGCGATATTTCGACGAGATTTCTGCTTTATAATTACGCATTTTGCAGAGACTATTCTCTTCATAATTATGCATTTTTTCAGAGGCTATTCTCCTTTATAATTACCTAGTTTGCAGACTATTCTCTTTATAATTCACGCATTTTTGCAGAGGCTATTCTCCTTTATATTTACCCAGTTTGCAGACTATTCTCTTTATAATTACGCATTTTTGCAGAGGCTATTCTCTTTATACAAACTTTTTGCAAAGATTATTTCTTAAAGCAAAACAACACCCAGTTCATATTCAAATGAGTTGTATCAAAATAATGGCTGGTGGTGGGCTGTGGCGAAATTTTAAACTCTTCCCAAAAAAATTTTGGCTGTTGAAAATAAAAGTCTACGATTCTTCAGTGACAATTGATTTCAATTATCAAATAGCTTGTTATTCAGTGACAGTTAACGGTTAAAAACAAACAATATGTAAATTTTAATATGCCTTGTATCGACTAGCTAATTCATTATAATTTCACAAAAAGTGGCTTTTATTTGTATTCAACTTATATCGTTTAGTTCCAACGTTTTATAAAAGTATGGTGTGTTACAGAGATGTGTTACGTTAAGTAGAATTTTACAATTTTGAAAACAAATTTTGTTAGAATACTTATGTGACCTTTGGCAAACTTTTTGTTTACGATTTTCACATTAAACCAATTGTTGTGGTGGGTAAAACATTATTTCTTACGAGAGTTAGGCATTGCGCTGAGTCAGCCGGTTTATTACCAACACCACCTGTTTCAGTTTTATCTAGTCAAGCGATGTTTGTTCACACATATGAAACCGCGATGAGATCCATATGTTATATATCTTTTCAAATGATGTTGAAATATGAAGTTTTTTCGAAAACTAGTATAGAAAACAAAAGGTGGTTTAGATGTGGCTGTAGTTTCGGTTAACGTTACAGAGAAAATTAACACTTTACGATGTGATGTATTTAACCTAATCTTTAGATTTGAACGACAATAAAATAGTATATATATCCTTCGGAACTTAGCTTATTTTAAAATGTTTACAAACTGCGTTTATGCTTGGTGGGAAGTATAAATGGTTTCCACTTTTTATAGCCTTAATAAAAAGTAATCTTGGGCCTTAATTCCATCGTGAATACGCTCAATGGCGTTTCAAGCATCGGAAACTTGAATCCATAAAAGCCATGCCATGTCATATATGTGTTTTCGAGCAGCCTTTACATAAATTAAAAAGTTTTGACACAAAATTAATTTCTTAATGACATACATGCTATATAATTTGTGCCAAATAGATGCTGCCTGGTAGTGGAAAATTTAAATATACTTTAAAAAAACTGTAGATTTTTCAAGAACCTATTGTTACCTCTTTTTAATATACTGGCCTTTACAATGATAAAATAAAGATCTTAATGTCTCATACACTGGGTAAGGATCTGAACCAAATCGACACCTTAGCTACCAATTTTCAGGTGTACTGGCTGGGTTGATTTTGTATCAAAACACGAGTTTTCAATCGTTCAATCGTTTACTTTTCAATCCTCAGCATATCATATGTGGAATACTTTAGTGTTCCAAAATTATAAACGTGGTTAGTCTAGCCAGATCAATCAAACTACCAAGTTACAGGTGTGCTGGGCCAACTAAGTGCACCAGGTTGTCCTGGATATACTTTTCTTTCAGTTTGAGAGATAGAGTTATAATCAAACACAATTTCTGCCAATTCTTGGTTTTAAGCAGACAAACCTAATGGGAGTTATTTTTCTCAACTAAAAATTCATGCAAGCCTATGTGTCATCAAGCGGTTTTGTAAAATAGAATCCATCTGGTTTCGACATGTACAACGGTTTTTGCGGTTTTTACAGAAATTCGATTACCATTAGACTAATATATAACCTGGATTTAATTAATGCAATTACTATGGAATCACCAACATCACCGCCATATAAGATACTTACCGTTCCAAATCCAGAACGAACGGAGCCAGTTACACAAACGCATTCAATGAAGGCTTCGAAGTTTATTGTCATCGTTGAAGCAATACTAAGTATTGTTATATTAATTGCCGGGATGATTGCAACTGGACTAGGGGCTGTTACTATGAATAACCATATGGTGGTAAGTCATGAAATGTTGTTTCGCTGACGTAACCTGCTTGTCGCAGTTTAGTCTATATTCTTTTTGTGTTCGATATTCTTTTTCTTGCATACTTATCACCGCCATATAAGATACTTACCGTTCCAAATCCAGACCGAACGGAGCCAGTTACACAAACGCATTCAATGAAGGCTTCGAAGCTTATTGTCATCGTTGAAGCAATACTAAGTATTGTTATATTAATTGCCGGGATGATTGCAACTGGACTAGGGGCTGTTACTATGAATAACCATATGGTGGTAAGTCATGAAATGTTGTTTCGCTGACGTAACCTGCTTGTCGCAGTTTAGTCTATATTCTTTTTGTGTTCGATATTCTTTTTCTTGCATACTTATCACCGCCATATAAGATACTTACCCTTCCAAATCCAGACCGAACGGAGCCAGTTACACAAACGCATTCAATGAAGGCTTCGAAGCTTATTGTCATCGTTGAAGCAATACTAAGTATTGTTATATTAATTGCCGGGATGATTGCAACTGGACTAGGGGCTGTTACTATGAATAACCATATGGTGGTAAGTCATGAAATGTTGTTTCGCTGACGTAACCTGCTTGTCGCAGTTTAGTCTATATTCTTTTTGTGTTCGATATTTTTTTCTTGCATACTTATCACCGCCATATAAGATACTTACCGTTCCAAATCCCGACCGAACGGAGCCGTTTACACAAACTCATTCAATGAAGGCCTCGAAGTTTATTGTCATCGTTGAAGCAACACTAAGTATTGTTGTATTAATTGCCGGGATGATTGCAACTGGACTAGGAGCTGTTACTATGAATAACCATATGGTGGTAAGTCATGAAATGTTGTTTCGCTGACGTAACCTGCTTGTCGCAGTTTAGTCTATATTCTTTTTGTGTTCGATATTCTTTTTCTTGCATACTTAACACCGCCATATAAGATACTTACCGTTCCAAATCCAGACCGAACGGAGCTAGTTACACAAACGCATTCAATGAAGGCGTCGAAGCTTATTGTCATCGTTGAAGCAATACTAAGTATTGTTATATTAATTGCCGAGATGATTGCAACTGGACTAGGAGCTGTTACTATGAATAACCATATGGTGGTAAGTCATGAAATGTTGTTTCGCTGACGTAACCTGCTTGTCGCAGTTTAGTCTATATTCTTTTTGTGTTCGATATTCTTTTTCTTGCTTACTTATCACCGCCATATAAGATACTTACCGTTCCAAATCCCGACCGAACGGAGCCGTTTACACAAACTCATTCAATGAAGGCTTCGAAGTTTATTGTCATCGTTGAAGCAATACTAAGTATTGTTATATTAATTGCCGGGATGATTGCAACTGGACTAGTAGCTGTTACTATGAATAACCATATGGTGGTAAGTCATGAAATGTTGTTTCGCTGACGTAACCTGCTTGTCGCAGTTTAGTCTATATTCTTTTTGTGTTCGATATTCTTTTTCTTGCTTACTTATCACCGCCATATAAGATACTTACCGTTCCAAATCCCGACCGAACGGAGCCAGTTACACAAACGCATTCAATGAAGGCGTCGAAGCTTATTGTCATCGTTGAAGCAATACTAAGTATTGTTATATTAATTGCCGGGATGATTGCAACTGGACTAGGAGCTGTTACTATGAATAACCATATGGTGGTAAGTCATGAAATGTTTTTCGCTGACGTAACCTGCTTGTCGCAGTTTAGTCTATATTCTTTTTGTGTTCGATATTCTTTTTCTTGCTTACTTATCACCGCCATATAAGATACTTACCGTTCCAAATCCAGACCGAACGGAGCCAGTTACACAAACGCATTCAATGAAGGCGTCGAAGCTTATTGTCATCGTTGAAGCAATACTAAGTATTGTTATATTAATTGCCGGGATGATTGCAACTGGACTAGGAGCTGTTACTATGAATAACCATATGGTGGTAAGTCATGAAATGTTTTTCGCTGACGTAACCTGCTTGTCGCAGTTTAGTCTATATTCTTTTTGTGTTCGATATTCTTTTTCTTGCATACTTATCACCGCCATATAAGATACTTACCGTTCCAAATCCAGACCGAACGGAGCCAGTTACACAAACGCATTCAATGAAGGCGTCGAAGCTTATTGTCATCGTTGAAGCAATACTAAGTATTGTTATATTAATTGCCGGGATGATTGCAACTGGACTAGGGGCTGTTACTATGAATAACCATATGGTGGTAAGTCATGAAATGTTGTTTCGCTGACGTAACCTGCTTGTCGCAGTTTAGTCTATATTCTTTTTGTGTTCGATATTCTTTTTCTTGCTTACTTATCACCGCCATATAAGATACTTACCGTTCCAAATCCCGACCGAACGGAGCCGTTTACACAAACGCATTCAATGAAGGCTTCGAAGCTTATTGTCATCGTTGAAGCAATACTAAGTATTGTTATATTAATTGCCGGGATGATTGCAACTGGACTAGGGGCTGTTACTATGAATAACCATATGGTGGTAAGTCATGAAATGTTGTTTCGCTGACGTAACCTGCTTGTCGCAGTTTAGTCTATAATATTCTTTTTGTGTTCGTTATTCTTTTTCTTGCTTACTTATCACCGCCATATAAGATACTTACCGTTCCAAATCCCGACCGAACGGAGCCGTTTACACAAACGCATTCAATGAAGGCGTCGAAGCTTATTGTCATCGTTGAAGCAATACTAAGTATTGTTATATTAATTGCCGGGATGATTGCAACTGGACTAGGGGCTGTTACTATGAATAACCATATGGTGGTAAGTCATGAAATGTTGTTTCGCTGACGTAACCTGCTTGTCGCAGTTTAGTCTATATTCTTTTTGTGTTCGATATTCTTTTTCTTGCATACTTATCACCGCCATATAAGATACTTACCGTTCCAAATCCAGACCGAACGGAGCCAGTTACACAAACGCATTCAATGAAGGCGTCGAAGCTTATTGTCATCGTTGAAGCAATACTAAGTATTGTTATATTAATTGCCGGGATGATTGCAACTGGACTAGGGGCTGTTACTATGAATAACCATATGGTGGTAAGTCATGAAATGTTGTTTCGCTGACGTAACCTGTTTGTCGCAGTTTAGTCTATATTCTTTTTGTGTTCGATATTCTTTTTTCTTGCTTACTTATCACCGCCATATAAGATACTTACCGTTCCAAATCCCGACCGAACGGAGCCGTTTACACAAACGCATTCAATGAAGGCTTCGAAGCTTATTGTCATCGTTGAAGCAATACTAAGTATTGTTATATTAATTGCCGGGATGATTGCAACTGGACTAGGGGCTGTTACTATGAATAACCATATGGTGGTAAGTCATGAAATGTTGTTTCGCTGACGTAACCTGCTTGTCGCAGTTTAGTCTATATTCTTTTTGTGTTCGATATTCTTTTTCTTGCTTACTTATCACCGCCATATAAGATACTTACCGTTCCAAATCCCGACCGAACGGAGCCGTTTACACAAACGCATTCAATGAAGGCTTCGAAGCTTATTGTCATCGTTGAAGCAATACTAAGTATTGTTATATTAATTGCCGGGATGATTGCAACTGGACTAGGAGCTGTTACTATGAATAACCATATGGTGGTAAGTCATGAAATGTTGTTTCGCTGACGTAACCTGCTTGTCGCAGTTTAGTCTATATTCTTTTTGTGTTCGTTATTCTTTTTCTTGCATACTTATCACCGCCATATAAGATACTTACCGTTCCAAATCCAGACCGAACGGAGCCAGTTACACAAACGCATTCAATGAAGGCTTCGAAGTTTATTGTCATCGTTGAAGCAATACTAAGTATTGTTATATTAATTGCCGGGATGATTGCAACTGGACTAGGGGCTGTTACTATGAATAACCATATGGTGGTAAGTCATGAAATGTTGTTTCGCTGACGTAACCTGTTTGTCGCAGTTTAGTCTATAATATTCTTTTTGTGTTCGTTATTCTTTTTCTTGCATACTT